>JAMOIN010000713.1:0-24693 GCA_024666655.1 Dascyllus trimaculatus
TCTCCTGATTACAGAGCTGCTGGTCAGTGAGAGTCTCCCCCTCTTTACAGAGATGTTGCTGTGGGAGGTCTGGAGGGACAATAGTGCACATGAAAAAAGTTACTAACACAATGACAAAGAAACAAACATTCGAGCATTAAAAGTATTAAATCTTCTGATCCCCAAGCACTGTCTGGGCAGTCACATTTTTCCTCACTGTGGGTTCATTCTGCACTGCACTATAAAGTCTTGCTCCTCTATGGGAACAGCACAACCATGTGTAGAAAATGTCTCTCTGTGCAGTATGGCGCAGTTCTGACATAAATAAAAATGTAAACAGACAAAAACAAACTCAAATTTCTTTGACCACTTAGTTGGAAAGGTTGCGGATGTGTTTTTCAAGTAGCTTAGTATCAAGAAATCTGAGTTTGTTCTTGTGCTCTGTTTTTTATTTATGTGTTGTTCAGAGGAGCAAAGTAGGCAGTGCAGAATGAACCCACAGTGAGACGTCTCAGAGCTAGGGGATCACGATCGTTTAATGCTCGAATGTTTGTTTCTTGTCATGCAGCTAGTAATCTCTTTTTTCATGCACTATTGTCCCCAGACTCCACGTTAAGGCCTGATCCTCCCGGCAAAGAGGGGAGACTCTCACTGACCAGCAGCTCTAGTAATCAGGAGAGGAAACTTCAGTCTGGAGAAAAATCTTCCTGTTCTTCTTTAATCTGTGAAGGCTCTGGGTCCTCCTGCTCCAGACTGAAGTTCCTCTCCTGATTACAGAGCTGCTGGTCAGTGAGAGTCTCCCCCTCTTTACAGACATGTTGCTGTGGGAGGTCTGGGGGGACAATAGTGCACATGAAAAAGTTACTAACACAATGATAAAGAAAAAACCGTCCGAGCATTAAAGACATTAAATCTTCTGATCCCCAAGCACTGTCTGGGCAGTCACATTTTCCTCACTGTGGGTTCATTCTTCACTGCACTATAAAGTCTTGCTCCTCTATGGGAACAGCACAACCATGTCTAGAAAATGTCTTCTGTGCAGTATGGCACAGTTCTGACATAAATTTAAAAAAAAAACAAACAAAACAAACTCAAATTTCTTTGACCACTACCATGACAAAACACTTGAAAAACTACAATCCATATGCACAGCTGCTTTTCAAGTGCCCACAGGTTCTACCAACACTGGAAAACACAGTGACGCTACAAACTTTAGATAAATCTTTCCATGTTCACAACCTTGACAAACATCTTTTCACATTACGCTGCACATCAACTCTAGGAAGATATTTCATCATGCTGAATGGATCTTCCAACAACTTGCTGACAACTTGCTCTGCTTTCTACTGTATTTGAGCCATGCTGCATTTATTTTATTGATCGATGTTGTTTTTTCCTTCTCAGTCTGTCTTGTCATCTCCTCTCTTCTTTGTGTAAACACAGTCTGCAGTTCACCTGAACATAATCCTAACTTTTGTCATGAGACTGTTGTCGCAGCTGTTGATGGCCAGTTATGCAGCTGTGTGTGATTTTAGGTTCCGATACCGCATTTGGTTCCAACAACTTCAGGTGAATGTTTGAATGAGACATTTAGAACAAAGTCATTTTTATATAGCCAGCAACATATGTACAGAACAAGAAAAGAAAAAGAAGGTCGTAAACAGTGAAATGTGCTGCCATTGAAACACACCAACCACCCAATAGCAGTGGATCTCAGGGAAACACTGGTGTCGTCCTAGAATGGAAGTCAGTCTCCCCTGTGCCTTATACACACTGTGGGATTAATGGTGCATGTTTACAGTTTAGAAAATAGATGCATTACTGCTTTGTATTGCATCTGAAGCCTAATTTTCTGATGTCCCTAAATAAATAATGCAGAGCTCTGATTACGACCTTACATTAGTCACATTCCTTTGGTAGTTCATTAAGACAGTCATGATTTTACATACCTATTCTGTGTAATGTTACTTGTGGTTTCCAGATGATATCCAGCAGCCTGCGCTGACGATCGATCTCTTCATTGGACTGGAACTTTTCTCTGGATATTTCTTCACATTTGGATTTACACTGAACCAGCATATCAGCCTCTTGCATCAGTACAAGGTGCTCTCCCTCCTGACTGGTGCAGAGGTCCTCCTGTTCCTTCTTCATCTGTGGATGCTCTGGGGGAACATTCTCATCATGGACATGTTGATGTGGAAGCTCTGGAAGGCAAAATGACACAAGAAAAAGGTTGCTGAAGGTGACGATATGCGACACAAATCTAAGCAAATACAGTCAATCCTCTGAAGCCCATGCACCGTCTGGGCAGTTGTTGCTCCTGGCACATTTTTCCTCGCTGTGCCCCTATTGTTTTTTTGAGTGCAATATAAAGTCTTGCACCTCTATGGAAACAGCACAGCCACGGCTAGAAGCAGACAGAACTCAAAAACGTCTTCTTTGCATTGTGGCACAGTTTTGACATAAATGATAAAGTTCATTCACTTCATAGCGTTTGTCAGTCATGCTGCATTGATGTTATTGACCTGTTTTGTTTGCTGTCAGTCTCTTCTGTTTTCTCTTCTCTTTGTAAGCAGTCTGCATGTCAGACAACAGACAATCTTTGTCACTGACTATCTGAGCTAAGTCAGTCGTTGTCTGTCAGTCGCACTTGGAAGTGTAAAATGTTTGTTTTATAATGGATTTGGTGTAAACAGCGTATTTTTGGTGAGTGTTTGAATGAGATATATAGAAAAAGTCATTTTGATGAACCAAGTGTCCTACAACTAGTTCTGGAACCGACAGAACTTTAAAAATCCACTGATTCTTTCTGTTATTTCTGATAAGGGGTGTAATCTGAGAGATTTTTAAACAAGATAACATGTTGGCTTATTTTGCTGGAAATGGACAGGGCACTCATTACAATGCACATATAAAACACATAATGGATGAATTAAACTTAAAACCAGCACACACACAGACGCCATACTGGCTGCTGGATACTACATCCATGTTGCTTCCATATTGGACCAGGCAACTTGCCATGATTCTCAGTAGATTAGACTAAAGTCATGTTCAGCTTGTGGCTGTACAAACTGTGAGGAATCATCTTTCTTACCTGCAGGTCACACTGAACAGTTGTTTCTGGTTGTATTTGGCTATTTTAACATTATGTTGAGCGCTAACTCTTTGGCCACCACAGTCCGCCTATAAATAACTAGCGATAATGCTAGCTAGTTATGAAAGCTCAGACGTCAGTAATCACAGGAACTAATTAGCCATATTTAAGGTTTCCACCTGCCCTAGAATCATCTGTGATTTACCGCTGATCCGCCCTGGGTGTCCGCCGCCTCTCATCCGGTATCATCTGGGATAGGCTCTTAGCCCTGCAGCTGTTTATTTCTTGATTTACTTATTCAGCTGCTGTACTGTAAACTGTTTTAACACTACTAAAGCTCATCTTACACTATAGCACACGTCTAGTCCAGCCTACGTTTACAGTCCAATAGTCTGGATATATCCTGTAAACATGTTACACTGCTGTAATACCTGGGATCAATGAATGGAACTGGGTCATTTGTAGTCGTCTCTCTGCAGTATAACTTTATCATTTCACTGCTACACAGTGATAGAAAGCAGAATGACTGCCAGTGTCTCACTATTTCATTTGTATGTTCTATTTTACTCACCAATGTTCACTTATTAGTGGTCACTGAAACAATGGAGGCTGAACAGAAGTTCTCAGTGTGTCACAGTGAAGGAGCTGGGTTTGACGTGGAGCTGGAGAAAAGCTCCAGTGATGGGACATCCATAGAAAAGGCAGCTTCCACAAAGTAGAACCCTTCCTGTCCATCTCATGTGTATTCAATGACAATCTGTTACAGGTGGACGGAGGAACACACGACTTCCACACTTCACTATGACAATGACTTGTATTCAGACACCAGAGTAACTGAGCTGATCAGTGGGATGATCATAAACCCTGAAATGTGAAGACGACCGTTGAGTCGGCTGAGAGATGTCCAGGTTCTCCTGCAGCTCCTCACTTTCCTGCGATCAGCTGATTCAGACCATCTCACTCTACATTAGTGACGG
Organism: Dascyllus trimaculatus; assembly: GCA_024666655.1. Lineage (NCBI taxonomy): Eukaryota > Metazoa > Chordata > Actinopteri > Pomacentridae > Dascyllus > Dascyllus trimaculatus. Next base: position 4,054 of record JAMOIN010000713.1, read on the forward strand.
TCCTCTGACACCTGAGACTCCGACACATGTGCGGTAGCTCATGAGGCAAATGTATCGAACCGCTGTGCTGAGGGTGGTTTGGTCACGTGACTCGTGACGTTTGAAGCAGTTGAGTGCTTTGACCGTCAGATTGTGTATTTTGTAGAGAATCAGTGTAGATAGATTTAAAGTAGCCAAACACTTCCTGTGTACCCCAGTCTCATCTGTGTTTTGTGAACTGGGTTTTTTTCCAAGGCTGGGAAAATAGTCTCTAAAAGAAAAAAACTCTTGAGCCCAAAAAATGTGGATAGACGGGTATTTCTTAACAAAAGCTCACAGCCAGTTATGCAAGCACCCCCTCTTTACCCACGCACCCACATGAACCTCTTTACCAATGAACCCCAAAACATACTTTGCCAAAATCCATAATATAAGGTGCACCAGCCCCATGTGGAAATAACATCAGTCTGTATTTGTAGAGCACATTTCATTAATGTAGCAGCACATTTAAATGTTCCATAACACAAAATAGAAGTGAAGAGTGTACATGGTTACAAACAGACATGCCACATAAGAAACATGGTCTTCAAAGGTATTGTCATCATTATTACTAGTTTTATTATTATTGTATATCCACTAGAAACCATACAGTCATCTAGTGTAGTCCAGCAGGAATGTGCATGGCTAATCAAATCCAAAACAATCCATGAACCTATCAATACCACGTCTGGATTGCACTTCATTTTATGGACCCCTAGATGTCCTACTCGAGCACTGTGTGTCACTGAAGCCTCAGTAATGAACCATGTTTTGAATAAAGTGTAGAAGCTTCATCAAAGCCTCGACCAGCCATCTCACTCCACATACCTGCTGTGTGGACCGTTCCTGCTGGTCTCCAGGTGATGTCCAGGAGTCTGCGCTGACGGTCGATCACTTCCTCGTATTGGACGATGGTTTTCTCAAACTCTGAGAATATTTCTTCAGCAGCGGCAGTTAGTCGCTGGTTGATCAGCTCTCTCAGGCTCTGAACTGAACTCATCGTTACTTCAACGGATGAAACATTCACCGGGGATGAAACAACCGTCTGTAAACACTAGCATCGGGTTGACTGAGCTAACAGTAGCATCGGGTTGACTGAGCTAACAGTAGCATCGGGTTGACTGAGCTAACAGTAGCATCGGGTTGACTGAGCTAATAGTAGCATCGGGTTGACTGAGCTAACAGTAGCATCGGGTTGACTGAGCAAACAGTAGCATCGGGTTCACTGAGCAAACAGTAGCATCGGGTTCACTGAGCAAACAGTAGCATCGGGTTCACTGAGCTAACAGTAACAGCGGTCAGTGTTGTCTCTTTGTTGTGAATCAGAAGGTCCAACTCAGCTCCCAGTGTTTTCTTTTTGCTGCTTAGCTCTCATTGGGTTAGTCCTAGGTTTGCGCATGGCAGAACTTTGATTTGATTGACCAGCGCGGCGGCCATACGGCCAATCACATGTAAGGATATGGGATCATACCATTATGCGAAAACAGAGAGGGGGCAGACGCTCCACTGCGAGTTAGACCAGTGGCTCTCAACTGGTCCAGCCTCAGGACCCATTATGTCTCCATTAAGAACAGTCGTGACCCAAATTGTTGAAGTTTGCTGTTCCTGTTAACAAATTAAGGTTTATTTAGGTGTAGTTTCAACACATTTTGATATAACTTAGGAAAATTTTGGCTTTTTTGTGCTAATTTTGCTATATTTGGATGCTTTTGCCAAGTTTTGGGCATGTTTTGGCCCATTTTGACAGATTCTGAGGACATCTTGGTGTATTTTTGGGACGTTTTAGCATAAATTTCTCCAATAAGCTGGCAGAGACAGATCTAGAGGTTAATAGTGGGCAACTACTAGTGTCACTGTAACCCACCTAAAAATGTGTTACTTAAAAATGTACATTCTGGAAATTCATAAAAGTATTTCATATGCTAGTGTAATGAACTGAGTGGCGCGGGTGGAAGTTGCGGTGCTCTGATTACTTGGGGCAGGAATTTTGTGACCAGCTGTGCTGATTGAGATTGCTCACGGCTGAGGAAGATTGAACGCCACTAAAGAGGAGGCGCTGAGTGGCGCCGAGGAGGACAGCAGGTGCAAGCAAAGACTGGAAGCGCCGGTAAAGCTGGAGGCTGAGGCTCGGGAAGCGCCACGCTGGGAAGCGCGGCTGAAGGCGCGGTTTTCTCAAAGTTTGGTGCTGTTCGCTACCTTTAGGGTGGCCGGCAGCGAAGATAGTTAAACAGGGGAGCTGTTCCTGTGAAAGGAGGGGAGGCTGGGTGTCTCCTTTAGATAGAGAGCGGGGTGGGAGGTTAGACGTCGCTTCCGCCAGTCCAGCGGTGAATCGCAGAGGAAAACGCAGGCAGAAGCTCCCGGAGCCGAGCGGAGCTCTGCAAACCTGACTCTACTCCAGCCGGTGACCTGTGTCTGCTGTCGCGCCGCCACCTGTCCAAATGCCCCATTTGGACCCCATGGGGGGGTCTCGTCGGCCAGGGAAGGCTAAGTTTTAAAACGCACCACTGCATTGTCATTCACTGTGTTTTTTTTTTGTTGTGTGTTTCTAGTAGTTATTTTAATTGCATTCCTGTCTGCCATTCAGTCAAGCCCCATTAGGGTTCCCCAGAGTTTAGGGTGGTCCTCTGGCTCCCTCTAGTGTGGGGTGGGTTTGACTGCAGTTTTAGTGTTTATATAAAAAAACACACTGCACACATAGGAACCGCACCACTGCACTGCACGCTAATAAAGGTTTTTTTGTGTGCTCACGGGGCAGGGAGTGAGGCCGCCTGGGCCAGGGGTGATCCTAAAGGGAGTCTCTTGAACTGTTTGTGCCAGCTATCAATTTATGTATTTATAATAAAGATTGTGTATTTGTACTTCCCGCTCCTTGTTGTCCTTCTGATGCTCTGACAACCGGACCAGACCGGGTAAAAAAAGGTGGTGGCAGCAAAACTCACGCTACCCTAAAATACAGACTGTTATTTACAAACATTTGTTACACTATGCTCAAGTTAAAAAGAAGAGTTCATTTGAATAAATTAGTAAGATCTGCTAAGTATTAAATAGGTTAAGTACTCCATTTATTTACAAACAAATACATAGGGGGATAAAATGAGCATTTTTTGCCAAGATTATGAGTTTTCTATTACACTGTGTGATCAGACACAAGTGAATTTTTTTTTATGAGACAATATTTTCGACACTTTACAGCAGTTGACAAAACGCTTTGTGGTAACGTCCTCTAGGTGGCGGCGGGACTTCGCTGTTACGTTCTTTTCCATGCGTGCTGCAGAGGGAGTAGACGTTTATGTAGCTCTCTGTAAGACGAGGCCAAAACGAGATAAAGCTTAGCGGATTTTCCAGCGAGGTGTCTGAAATTTTCATGTGTTGTAATAGTGCGGACCGTGTGAGGTGCATCGGTGTGACGGAGGAGCTGTGTTCGCCTGCTCTGTGCCGATTTCTACCGCCGGGAGTGACCGTGACTGTGGACGACTGACTGGGATTCTCCATTTGTAAGCAGGACTTGGATTTCCCGTCTTCTACACCAGTAAGATCTCTCCATCATTTGTGACTTGGAGGACCATTTCTAAAAGTGACAGTCGGACCGAGTTAAAGTTGTGCACAACTAAAATACCGTATTTTCCGCACTATAAGGCCACTTAAAAGCCTTTAATTTTCTCAAAAATCGACGGTGCGCCCTTTAATCCGGTGCGCCTTATGTGTGCGCTGAGTTCCAAGCGCTCCGCTTCATTGACTGTCGGACCATTTCCCACCGACATCGTTACGTAAAGTACGTACACTAAGTATGCTGGCAGCGATGAACCAATTGGAGAACATTACGTAAAGGTACGTAAAGTACGTACGGTACGCTGACCTCTGCCACGCCTCCGGTAGGTAGGTATATACTGTACTACCTGTATGCTGAAAACATGCCTGGGCTAAGGTATCTGCTTTGACTGTTGCACGAGCTTTCGCGAAAGCCGGCATCATTACTGAACAGCGACCCGGCAACGAGACTGACTCCGACAATGACGAGAGGGAACCTGTCATGCTTGACAGCGAAATTGCCCAGCTGTTCAATTCGGATACAGAGGATGAAGACTTTGAAGGGTTTGGGACAGAAGATTAAACAAAAAATAATGTGAGTGTATTTGTAAATACGTAACGTAGTAGAATAATGTTCAACAAATTAACTGTTTTACTTCCGTTTCCTTATTTTAGCATGCGCCTTTTAACCCGGTGCGCCTTATATATGGCGTAAGTACAGAAATGGACCCCGTAATTGAGACTGCGCCTTATAATCCGGTGCGCCTTAAGGTGTGGAAAATACGGTAAACTGAACTAAGAGACTAAAGCTGCAGCAAATTTTCTTTTACTTTATTTTATTCTGGCCAGATTAGGGTTAGATTTTTTTTATTAAGGGGAAGTTAAAATTTGTATGTACTTCTGGGAACATTTTTGGAATAATAATTTTGGTACAACGAACATACTGACCTTGAGTCTGTGTGTCGTTCTCTATGTGAAGTCATTCCTTTTCTACGGCCTAAGACTTATTAGTTATTCTGTATAAATACATGGTTTTTACTCTCGAACCAGGACAAAACTGATTGACTGTGGTGATCCCAGACCTTGAGAATTTTTTCGCAGGTTTTTATAGATCTGGTTACATCAACACCACTAAATATCCTGCTACTGAAAGCAAACTGTGTCATAAGAAACATGTCCTTTAAAATAAAAGACTTTACACCACTACTTTTTGGGGGGGCATGCTTCTGCGACCCTCTAAAAATAACTTTGCGACCCACTTTTGGGTCCCAACCCACCAGTTGAGAACCACTGAGTTAGACAGCAGACAGCAGAGAGGAGAGAAGTTCCTGCTGGTGAGACACCCGTAAAAGAAGCAGCATCTGGCTGCAGGGTGGCTTCACTATAAAATCAAAGTAAAATGAAGAGCAGCTTCCACCACAAACCTGCAGAGACACATTAGAACTGTCCATCCTACAGAGCAGTTAGAGAAGCCAGGACAAGCCAGCTCAGTGTCTACTGATCCTGGTGTAGCATCTAGTGCCACCCCCACACATGCAGGTGGAACCCCTGCTAATAAGTCCATTTATACCAAAACAGCTGACCCCAGCCTAACAGCACAGTATGGATGGTGAGATGTCAAAGCCTTAAATCCCACTCGAGCCAGTAGAAAAACCCTGTCCCAAACAAAAACCAAAAAGTACATGACAGAACGGGATTGTGGGAAGACAGGTGGGAAGAAGCTCCATCAGTCTGCCTGACAGCTGACTGCTGGACCTCCAGAACAACCTGCTCCTTCAGGTCTGTCACTGTATTGAAGATCACCAGAGGACATGTGCTGGACTGCTCTCAGTTCACTGACAGACAGCAGAAAACCTGGCAGAGGAGCTCGTAAGAGTGGCAAGTAGAGGACACAGTGGAGTGCTGTGTGAGTGATACTGCTGCAAACATCATGGACCCACCACCCATGTCTGGCCATACATTAAACCTGATGATTAGAGATGCCCTGAAGGGGGTCAGAAGAATCGTGGACAAGGTGAAGACCACAGAAGCACAGTAGCAGCTCAGAGGCTGACGTCCTCACAGGGCCAGATGGGGATGCCTGAACTGAGGCCCAAGCCAGAGTGTGACACCAGGGCCTGTATTCACAAAGCATCCTAAGGCTAAAAGCAGCTCTTAGTGACGTCATTCTTAGAAAAATCTTAGAATTTCTCGTATTCTAAGATTTTTCTTAGAATGTTCCCTTGGTAAGATAAAAGTTATTCACAAAGCGTCTCAGGCCTTAAGAGAGCTGCTAAGGTGAGAAACAGTTAGGAGGAGGGAGGAGGACTTTTAAGAAGCCTAAGAATGTCTTAAACAGACAAGATGGTGGAAAGACGGAGAGGAAGGAGTGATATTCTCTGTATGTTAAAAGACATTAAATGACAGCGATTTAATAACACGCTATCGACTCGATGGTGCAGAGATGATGTTTGTGGTTGACTTCATCAGGGATGAGTTTACTGTCCCACTCAGAGCAGTCAGGCAACAACGCCTGAGAAGAAACTCAAAACAACATTGTGATACCTGGCCACAGGTGAAATGCAGCAGTGTAGTAGTGATGACTGGGGTCTGTTACAACCCTCTGTCAGCAGCGTGACCAGTCAGACCAGTCCGGTCTTTCACAGCCTCGTATTGTTGCGTGATATATTAATTTCAATCTCCTCTCTTACTTGGGATTGCAGTATGTGCCAGTTCTTCTCACACTTATCACTCGTGCATAAAAGGAGAGGAAATGATTGATTTGCTGGGCAATGTCCTCCCAGTCTGCCTCCTCCTCTGGGCTGTGATCCTGGACCCAGTTTCTCTTTTAACACTGTTTTATTTTCATCCAGAGCTTTTCCACAGCAGGCCCTGCTCTGTGTCCAGTTTGGCTTTCTTGTTCTCTTTTTATCCATGTCGTCTGTTGTTTTGGTCATTCTGTTAAATCAAACCGCTTTTAATGAGGACGCTTGCAACCACAGGACCTGCTGACAGCTGAGTCTGAGTCCACCATTAATATCAAACACATGAAGTAGTAAATTACCAACATGGACAGTAAACATAACAATAAGCACATAATAATATAATCGGCATGTGAATGAGGCACGTTCAGACATTGTGAATCTGTGTCACAGTTAATTTAATTTGCTGAGTTTCATCATCATGACATCAAATTAATGTCACCATTACACATTTCTTATTACAGTCCAGGTTCTATGATCGGTTGGTTTTACTGTCCATTCATTACTAGGAGTGCAGAGAGCATTTTTTTTTGTCTTTGTCCCTTTTTGTAACAACCAATCACAGCCTTTAGAAGACTAGATCATACCTAGCAACGGGGTCAACCACACCTCCTCACTATGGTCAAAGTCTCTGGACCCTCCTTGCTCAGAGTTGCTCTCAGAACCTTCCTGAATCTCTCTGAAGCTCAGATTCCTTGCTGGGAGTTTTAAGGCTAAGTTAGGAGCTCTCTGAGAGGACTCTAAGACGCTTTGTGAATACGGGCCCTGGCTTTTGTTCTGGTTCAACACAGGAGAGCAGCTTCTTAGGACAAGACTCACAGAGAGGACAGATAGTTTGAGAGGAGTGAAGGAAGCCATGTGACGAGTTGAACCGGTCTTTACTGGAGGGATGATTGCTCAGGTGTGCTGGATCACGGCTGCCCAGAGTGGCTGCTGATTACAATCACAGACTGGCTGCAGCTGTGAGAGAAGATGCAGGATGCAGCCAGCACAGGGAGGAGAGGGAAGGAGGGAGTCAGGCAGGAGATGAGGCAGGTGCAGGGGAGGGAGCCCTGATACTACATGATGTCATGTCGAGCAATAACACCACCTCCGAGTTGGTGACACCGCCCCAGAGAAACAGTTAGGCTGAATCCAAATCTCCATCCTCTGGACTTGCAGACTGAGCCTCACGGACTTCAGGCGTACGTAATATCTGTGATGTCTTCACTGTCATCACGTAAAGTCTGCAACAGTGGGAGTCTGCAGCACTATGACTGGAGCTAATAAGACAGGCTTGGAGTCCACTTCCCTTGTTTCCGTGAGAACATTTGAGAGACTATTATGTATACAGTAATCACCACAAATAAGATATAAATCCCAGTAATAAGTTTTTTTTGAGTGAACAAATCAACATTCACACGCAGAGACTATACACATTCTGTATAGTTTAATCTGAAGATAAAGCATGAATCAGTATCAACTGTTTGTGACCCAGCTTCAAACGTGGGAGCTGTAAGTTTTACCATGTTATGTTGCTTTACTGTATAGGCCTGCCTAGTGTGATAGCCTGTTGAATGTGGTTTTAGCATGAGAGCTAACCTAAGTTACTGTTGTTAGCATAGCTAGCCATTCAGAAATGTGCTGCTGCAGCCGCAGAGTTTGAATTTCTTCAGGAGCCTCTCCTTCTGGGTCAGACTCTGGATCAAATTGGTATGGCTGCACCACAGCGCTTCTACGAGTCATACCTAAACACTCTGTGTAACATTAGCACAAGGAACCAGACAGTGCCTTCGTGAGAGGGGCGTGAAGGAGGCGTGGACAGGCACAACTTATTATCACAGACACAGAAACAGAGTATTCTCAGTGGAGCTCACAAGAGTGAGTTACAGGCTGGCTGAAGTCCAGGAACAAACTAGGTTTTAGGGCATCAAACTTCAAATGGACTGTTCTGGGACCTCAGAGACCGGTGGGAACCTGCTGGAAAGGAGCATAACATGGGACCTTTAAATACAATTCATTTTTTAGTCATCAGATAGTTTTGCCTTCCTTTTTTTGTTGCATTATTGAGCCAAGCTGTAACATTATCTTTTGCACATGTAGACAGCTGTTGAGGCCTAGAAAGAGTAGGACTTTCCTCACCTGCAGGTGCTGTTTTATTTTCTTTATGACACTAGTTACATGGTAACAGGTTGCACCTGGAAACTATCCACTTCTATTTCAGGGTCATTAAAGACTGGTAACCTAGACAGGTTAGAAACACCCATTATTATTTCTATTATTGGTTTTCTTAACTTTTAATGCCCAGTTCTGGATCTTTCTGTTAATATATGGGTGGATGGTAGGCTCTGATTCAACTGTCTGAACAGGATTCTGAGTGGGAGGAACCTGTTGACCAGAGTTATGGAGGGTTTCAGATTGAATGGCACTTGAATAAAGCAGCCAAATCAATTCTACGTTGATAATGCTGCATGCCCAATTTAAATTCTGCTTTATGATCCCCTTTGAGCTGCTACGTGGGGGGACATATGTTAGGCCTCCCTCAAGCAGGGCATGTTGTGAATGGGTCAGACAGAAAACCTTATAAGTTTATAGCATTCATCACCACAAAAGAGTCAGTTTCCTTGTCCCCATCTTGTACTGGGCTTACTCAGGGTTTAAGTTGAAACAGTTGGTCCAGTGGGCGAGTGTAGCTCGAGCCATTTCCTTGGTCCAGTGTACATAATCTTTCTGTGTGACAAAGTCACATCTTCATAAAGGTGAGATAATTGCCACATTCCTTTCAATGTGACTGATTCAATTTTCGTAGAACCTCTTGTTCAGCATGAGCCAACTGATTGGAGAAGTTCACAACCGGGATCCAAATCTGTACCTGATAAAACTTCAATTTCACTGATCTCAGCACAGCTTGCTGTAATGATTTTACAGACTTAGACCTCAGAGACTGTGGGAGGTGTTTGGTGAACCATATATGAAAGGAAAGCCTGCAGCTTGCTTAATGCAACATCATGTACTCCCATTGTCATGATCCCCACTTCAGCCCAGTCTGTCTCCCTCTTTCTTCGTTCTTCCTCTTTTCTTCTCCCTCTCTGTCTCCATCTCCACTTTACTTTCCCTCACCTTCATCCCAGCTCTGCCTGCTCTGTGATTACCTGGATTCAAGACAGCTGCGAACAATAGCTCACCTGCCAGTAATCACTTCTTTCAATAAAAGCCCGGTTCTTTCAGTAAACCTCTGCCGGACCATAAAATCATTCAACCCCGGTTCCCAGTCTTTCTCCACTCTGTCTTCTACCTGCCTTAGCAACTACTCGTTGTCTGGTTCCTGTTGTTTTGTGTGTTTATTTATATATTTGTTTGTGTATCTAGTCCCAGCCGGGACAAAAGACCGTCCCCTGTACGAGGACGGAGGTGCACGGGCACTCCCCCTGTTCGGCCCACCGCCGCGGCCCCCACTCCCCGAACGAAGGCGTCTTGGCCGTCCATATTGGACTCGTGTCCATTTCCATTCGTCTCCTTTGTGGCCCCGGGACTGTCCTGCACGACCTCTGTCGTAGTCCCAGTACCCTCCAGTCCCCATTCTATTTTTTAAATTTTTTTAACCTTGTTGAGAGCTTTGTTATTTATTAATAAGTTTTTTAATTTGTTATTTATTAAAAAGAAATGAAAAAATTAAAAATGTCTATGAAATAAACAAATCCCCCTTAAAAATAATGAATTTATCCCAAAAAAATGAATTACCAAATTAAAGTGAGCCTATGAAATCAATTAGTGTGCCCGCGGCTACGTTTCGGTTCCTTACGAACCTTCGTCAGGCCAGGCACACTGAAAACAATGGGAGGCTTGCTGTGCTTAAGAGGAGATGCTTACTCTCTGAGTGCTCGAACAAGAATGAGCTTTCTGCTGCGTTTCAGCCTTATATACCCTGCTACCTCCTGAACTATTTTTTAACATTTAGTTATTTCCCACTAGTATGATTTTAACTGTGAACATGAATTAACATTAAAACATCTTATAAATATAAATTTTAAACTCTTTTTAATGTATTTAAATGTATTTAAGGGTTATTTTTTAAATGTTTTTAAATGTTTTTAATGTTTAATTGTTTTTTAATGTTTTTTTCATTTTTTTAATTGTTTTTAAACTTTTAAATGTTTTTAAATGTTTTTTAATTGTTTTTTAAAATGTTTTTTCATTTTTTCAATTGTTTTTAAACTTTTAAAATGTTTTTAAATGTTTGTAACTTAAAATTATTAATTTTTAACTTAAAATATTCATTTTTAATTAACTTTTTAACATATTAAATGTTTTTAAATGTTTGTAACTAAAAATTATTAATTTTTAACGTAAAATATTCATTTTTAATGAACTTTTTTAACATATTTAATGTTTTTTAATAGTTAAACAGTTAAAACCCCAGGGTCCCTACCTAGTTTTATTTTTATAAATGAAATAATTAAATAAATAAAATTAACATTTATCTATTTATATGGGAGTGGGGTTAGGGTTAGGAAGGGGTTAGGATTAAGGATGTGGGGTTAGGGTTAGGAAAAGGGGGAGGAATAAGGAAAGGGGGAAGGGGTTAGGATTAGGGATAGGAGAGGGTTAGGTTTGGGTTGGGGTTAGGGGTTAGGGGTTAGGGTTAGGTTGGGGAAACTGGGTTAGGGTTAGGGTTTAGGGTTTAGGGTTAGGGGACTGTCCCCTCCCGGAGGAGGGTTAGGGTTTGGGTTAGTGTAGGGTTAGGGTTAGGGTTAGGTTTGGGTTAGGGTTGGGGTTATGGGTTAGGAAATTCTACTAGTGTGTGCTGGCCTATTGATCTGAAGGAGTGTGTGTGAACTGTAATGTGAGATAATGTTGATGGTTGCTTACTTATCATTGAGTCCGGTTGGTGTAATGGTGTTGAGTTTGCTGATCCAGATCTTCTCAGCTCTCTTTCTCTGTCCACAGGTCCAGCGGTCGTTTGCTTCTACCCCGGAGATGATGAGATGTCTGAGGGGATGATCTTGGAAATGGATGACGAGAGGAGTTTGCTTTTTGCCTTCCCCAATGTTGTACAGGTGTTGCTTGAGTCTGGTTTGAATAGTGGCCTGTGTTTCTCCGACATAATGTTTATTGCAGAGGGTGCATGTGATGATGTAAACCGTGTTTGTGGTATTGAGAGAAAATGAACCGAGGGTGGGAAAGGCTGTGCCGGCATGTGGATTATTGATGAATTTTCTGTTTCTGTAATATGTGGCAAGTTGTGTGGGTGGTTGAGGTCTGTGATCTGTGAAACGGGATTTGGTGAGGATGTTCTGCAGGCTGGGGTTCTTTCTGAATGCGGAGATGATCCTGTGGTTCTGTAGGGCTGGGTGTTGTTGTTGAATGGTAGAAAAATTGTGTTTAAGTAGTCGGTGTAATCCTGTTATTGTATGTGAGAAAGTAGAAACCATGGGTATGAGAGAGGGAGGGTCAATGATGGTGGGTTGTAGACGGGGTGTATGGTGTGGTGTTGTGTGTGTGTGTGTTGGGCCAGCCTCATCCCCATGGTGTGTTGGGGACGAGGGTGGCCCGGTGTTGTGGACCTGGGGCGGTTGGGATGAGTGAGTGGGAGCGAGATTTGCCAGGGTGCTGTTTTTTATGGTTCTGAGATACCGTTTAGAGTAGCCCCTGGTCCTCAAACTATTGAATAGGATGTATGTTGCTTGGTTGAAATCTTGTTTGGTGGAGCAGATGCGATGAAACCGGATGAGTTGAGATTTTATTATGCCTTTGAATGTATGTTTGGGGTGATAACTCGATTTATGCAGCAGTGCGTGTGTGTCAGTGGCTTTAAAGAAAACTTTGGTGTACATCTGTTTGTGTGTGTCATTAAGTGGTTGAAAAAAAACTGTTGTATCTAGGAAGTTGACCTGTTGTGGATCTATAGTATATTTAACACGGATTGTTGAATGGTGGCTGTTCAATGTAGTGATGAAGTCTGGAAAAAGAGAGATGTCGTGGGGCCATATACCAAAAATGTCATCCAGGAAACGGAGATAAAGTGTAGGTTGTAATGTACATTTTGCTAAAGCTTCTCGCTCCCACTCACTCATGTAGAGGTTGGCGTAGGAAGGTGCAAATCTCTGGCCCATGGCTGTCCCGTGGATCTGAAGATAGTATTTATTGTTGAAAAGAAAGTCATTGTTGGTTAAACAGAGTTCTAAAAGTTGGATGAGTTCTTGGTCTGGTCTGGTTTTATCCGGGAATTTATTGAAGATGGCCGATATTGTCTGTAGTCCTAAAGTGGTGTTAATGTTGGTATATAGGCTGTCAATGTCGATCGTGAACAGAAATGCTTTGTTGGGGACAGCCATGGGCCTGATCGTGTCCAGAAAGTGATAGGTATCTTTGATGTAGCTGGGGTGTCTGGTGGAGAGGGGGCCTAGAAAGTGTTCGATGTACTGGGATGTATTGTATGTGGCACTGTTACAGTCTGAGACTATGGGTCGGCCGGGAGGAACCTCAAAGGGAATGGTCCAAGTCTGGGGTTCTTTATGGATTTTGGGAAGTAGGTAAAAGTAGCGGGGTCGTGGGTCATTTGGTCCAAAGAGAAAGTCCTTTTGCTTAGCTGTGATGTACTTTTTGTTGTATAATGAATGTATAATGGTCCTGAGTTTGAGTTGTGTCTGTGGCTGAATGGTGTCCTCTAGTGGTCTGTAATAGTTGGTGTTGTTAAGTTGTCTGTTTGCCTCCAGTAAATATTGATGTCTGTCCATGATTACAATTTTGGATCCTTTATCAGCGGGTTTAATAATGATATTGGGGTTGTGAGTTATTTCTGTCAGGGCCCTGCGTTCAGCCTCCGGCAGATTGTCAGGGACATCCGCCGGAGGCCGATAATTGTGCAGGGCCCTTCTGTCCAGTGTGATGAGTTGTTTTGTTTTGATGTGGAGTTGTGTCCAGTCCGGTTCCCAATTTGACGGATGTGTGAATGGAATGTGATGGAAGTCTGTGTCTGGGTGAAAATAGTCCTTGATTTTAATGCGTCTATGGTATTTGTAGAGGTCCCTTTGAAGTTCCTCCCAGTCGTATTTGGAGGGGCGTGGAATGAAAGATAGACCTTTGCTTAGCAGTTGTTGCTGTTCTGGAGAGGGAGTGAAAAGTGTGGACAGGTTGCAAATGGTGGAGGATGAATTCCACCCCAGGTCTGGGTTGTGATGTGTTGAGATGTGAGTGTGTGTGTTCAGTACCGGGTTGGTTTCAGTGGTGTTTATAAATTTAGCTGAGTGCACCAGTTTTCAAAAATGAGTTTGGCTGTGGCAGGGGTCCAGTGAATGTTGTCTTTCTCAGTGGAAAATGTGTCATGTGGTATTTCTGTCAGGAACGGGAGGTGTGTTGCCATGGTATTATTGATTAGTTTGAGATTACTCTTTTGTGTTGGGGTGAGGTTCGGTGAAAAATTCATAATTGGAAAGTAAATGTCGGCATTGGGGAAGGCAAATGCAGCTGTTCTGAAAAGTGATTTTATTTGTTTGCATGATGTCTGTTTGGGGTCCTGATCTTTATTGTTGATTCCTATGGAGAAGATTACAATCTTGACAGTGGGGTTGGGGGGGGTCTTCTCGCAGACCTTGAGGAAGTGGTAGCTGTTGGCTCCGGGGTAGCTGTCCAGCTGGACCTGTGGAAAACTGTGGGGTGGAATTCTGTTAATGTTGGAGTCACCGAGGATGAGAATGGGTTTAAGTGCTTTGAATGTCCAGTCCTGAATTTTCCTGTTGGGTCGTGCAATATGATAGTGAGGTCGGAATTTGCCCGGGGTTGAAGAAAGAGAGCTGAGAGGCTGTGGGGGGATGGGATTAGAGGAGGGGGGAGGGTTAGAGTTGGAGTCAGGGCCCGGATTGAAGTCGGGATCTGGAAGGGAAGAGGCAGTTTGGTTAGTGAGAGAGGGAGGATTAGGATGAGGGTGGGGGTCGAGGTTAAGGTTAGGGTCAGAGGGAGGGGGAAGGGTAGGAGAAGTGGAAGGAGGGAAAGAGGGATTAAGGGGAGGTAGATGGTTAGGGTCAGGATGGAGGTCAAGGTTAGGATTAGGAGCTGAGGGAGGGGAGGAGGTGGGGAGGGGGGAAGGGTGGAGGTTAAGGTTAGGTTGGGGAACTGTCCCAACACCCCGTAGGGGTGTTGGGGCGTGCACGGGCACAGAGTCCTCATTTTAATTTTATATTAAAACTTCCCCATAATCCTTTAAAAAGAATAAAAACCGGGTCTAGAACTTGTACCCGTTAAAAGAAATAAAATAAAATAAAAGGGGTAAGAAAATATAAAAGGTTAAAACCAAAAGAAAAGGCAGGAGGAATTAAAATAGAAGGGAAGAGGAATCAGGATGGGGGAGGGAGGGGGAGGAAGGGAGGGTCAAGGTCAGGGAAAGAGGGGGGAGGTTAAGTTTAGGCAAGGGAAGGATAAAGGTTAGGGTAAGGGGGAGGGACAGGTTAAGGTTAGGGAAGAGGGAGGAGGGAATTGGGATAGGGGAGGGGGGGAGGTTAGGTTTAGGCGTGGGGAAGATTGAGGTTAGGGTAAGGGGGAGGGACAGGTTAAGGTTAGGAAAGAGGGAGGAGGGAATTGGATAGGGGAGGGGGGGAGGTTAGGTGTAGGCGTGGGGAAGATTGAGGTTAGGGTAAGGGGGAGGGACAGGTTAAGGTTAGGAGAGAGGGAGGGGGGGAGGTTAGGTTTAGGCGTGGGGAAGATTGAGGTTAGGGTAAGGGGGAGGGACAGTTTAAGGTTAGGAAAGAAGGAGGAGGGAATTGGATAGGGGAGGGGGGGAGGTTAGGTTTAGGCGTGGGGAAGATTGAGGTTAGGGTAAGGGGGAGGGACAGGTTAAGGTTAGGAGAGAGGGAGGGGGGGAGGTTAGGTTTAGGCGTGGGGAAGATTGAGGTTAGGGTAAGGGGGAGGGACAGTTTAAGGTTAGGAAAGAAGGAAGGGGGGGGGAAGGTTCAGGATTAGAGAGTAGGGGTTGGGAAGTGTAGGTCAGGAGAGGCTAGGGACAGGGAAGACAGGTGGGTAGGGAGAGGTCAAAAGGTCAGGGCCTATAAAAGGACCGGCCAGAGCCAAGGACTCTCCTGAGGGTCAGGGCCAGGTGCTGCATCTAAAAGGTAAGTATATAAAAAGACAAATTCCATAAAAAAGCCACTGTTTTAAAAGGAGAGGAGAAAAAGGATAAAAACACTCCATAAAAACCTCACAAGTCAGCCAATAAATAAATATCTTAAATAAGTGCTTTTGAAGTTAGTAAAATAAATAGAATAAGTAAAACACGTAATCAAACTCCAAATTAGTAAACACTCGTGTAGAAAAACTCTTGACTTCTTTCTGTAAGGTGTCATGGTAATATTTCATCCCGTCTCCCCTCTCCCATCAGGTTTTACTCCAAGCAGTGACCGGGCTCTTCGCTTCCAGAAGGCCGCAAAGCACTAGGTAAGTTAAAAAGAGAAAAACAGAGAGGTTTCTTTTTCAAACTGTGGACTAATAAATAAATTCATATTTAAAATAAGATAAAATAGTAACAAAGTGCTCATATGTGGCATGCAGAAAGTGCTGTTTGAATACAAAAACATCAAATGAATTCATGCTAGCATGCCCACAAAATTATAAAATAGAGAATAAAAGATAGGATAAAAAACCATAAAACAATCATAAAGGAAATCACATCACTCTGAACACATGTACTACTCAATATAAAACAGACAAATAAAAACAACTGCAATTCATAAATACAATAGAGTGGGTAAGTTCATAAAATAAGTGCTCATATTGTGTCCACATGTTTGAAATAGTCCCTTCTAAAATTCCTGCTGTGTAGGTGCTGAGGCCTTGCCAGGAGATGTCCGGTGCAGTGATTTTTTCTCGCCAGAAGATGGAGGCAGAGGGCTCGTTGTCATCCCAGCTTTTCATTTAAGCCTGTAGGATGCTGTGTGTTTAGTTTGTTTATCCACTGTCTTTCAGCCCTCTGCCTTTGTTGTTTTGTCCAGTTTATGTTTGATGCAATTCCAAATATTCTGACGTTCTCTGCCTGGTGTTGTTGAAAGTGGGAATATAAAATGGTGTCCTTGTCAAACTTCTGAATGTGGTAGATGTGTTGTTTCAACCTGTCAATCAGAGGATTCTTTGTTTCCCCCACATAGATTTTGTGACATTTAAAACATTTTATCCCATATACCACATTTGTCGTTTTAAGGTTTATTTCTTGATAGATTGGAGCACCTGACCCTGTTAAGTTGTTTTGTATAAATTTTGGTTTTAAAAGATATTTATTAAAATCCTGTGTGTTTTCTCTCACCTGAGCCAGTCCAGAATGTACCAAAAGGTCTTTTAAGTTTTTGTTTCGCCTAAAGGCTGATATTATTTTGAAATCCTTTAGACCCTCATTAGTTTCCTGTGCCTGTTTGAAATGTAGCTTTACCTGGGAGCCGAGCCCCGCCAGGTCATGTGAATATGTTATGACCAGCGGCACGATGCCCCGCCCACTTTCTTCGTCTCGGCCACAGCCCTCCCCCGACGCAAACAGCTGCCCGACCTCCGCCTTGATGGAGCGGAGAAAGCGTCGGGAATACCCACGGGGCCTTAAAGCGCCGAAGAGGGTGGCCGTGGCCTGTTCTACGTCCTCTGGGAAGGTACAGATTCTATTGAAACGGATGAGTTGTGATTTAATTATTCCTTTGAAGGTGTGTTTGGGGTGGAAACTGGATTT
Organism: Dascyllus trimaculatus; assembly: GCA_024666655.1. NCBI lineage: Eukaryota > Metazoa > Chordata > Actinopteri > Pomacentridae > Dascyllus > Dascyllus trimaculatus. The sequence continues at coordinate 21,019 of JAMOIN010000713.1, forward strand.
GTGTAGTAATGCATGCGTGTCTGTGTCCTTGAAAAAAACTCGGGTCGCTAATGACTTGATTGCTACATCCTGTGGGATGAAGAAAACCTGTGTGTCCAAAAATTCTATTTCTGCTAATTGTATGTTATGTGTAATGGTTATTGCCGGGTGATGTGTGTTCAAAACTGTCAAAAATTGTTCAAAATCAGAGGTGGAATGTTGCCAGATGCCAAATATGTCGTCAAGATAACGGTAGTAGATGACTGGTAATAAAGTGCATTTGGTGAACGCTGTCTCTTCCCAGAGGCGCATGTACAGGTTAGCGTAGGCGGGTGCGAATTTTTTACCCATGGCCGTGCCGTGGACCTGCAAGAAAAATTTACTGTTAAATTCAAAGTCATTCCTGGCGAGGCTCAGCTCCAGGAGCTCCAGGAGGTCGTCGTCTGGACGCTGTGGATCCGGGTACCTGTTAAAGATCTCCCTCACCGCTCGCAGGCCCAGAGCCGTGTCAATGTTTGTATATAGGGAATTGATGTCTATTGTAAAGAGGAATGCGTTGAGAGGTAAGTGTAATCCTTTGAGTTTATTGATGAAGTCGTATGTGTCCTTAATGTAACTGTCATGTTTTTGTGATAATGGGTTTAGGTAATGGTCGATGTATTCTGCTATTCGACACGACTCTGAGCCGCAGTCGCTGACTATGGGACGGCCGCATGGAACTTCGTGAGGGACCGTCCATTTTTCCGGAGGTTTGTGGATTTTGGGGAGTAAATAGAAACGTCTGGGTCTAGGTTGATCCGGGCCACTTAAATACTGTAACTGCTTAAATGAAATGAATTTGTTTTGATACAATCTGTTTAAAATATCCCGAATTATGAGCTGTGTTTGAGGTTGAATTAGTTGAGGTAATGGAGTATAATGTTTTATATTGCTGAGTTGTCTGTTGGCTTCAAATAAGTACTGAAATTTATCCATAATTACAATTTGGGAGCCTTTATCGGCTGGTTTAATAATGATATTGTTATTCCTGCTTAATATTTTAACTGCATCTAATTGTTGTTTTGTCAGATTGTATCTGGTGGGTGGTCTGATTTTATGTTTTCTGAAACTGTCTAGGTCCTGCTGGATCACGGTCTGTATGGAGGATGAAACAGTGGGCGGATCCCATGTGGATGGGTTGGTAAACGGTTCATGGTTCCGGTTTATTGTGTAATCAAAGTGATCCAGTAATTTGAGTCTTTTGTGATAATTATAGAGGTCCCTCCGAAGCTCCATGCGGCTCACTGGTCCTGGGGTGGGGATAAAGGTCAGGCCCCGTTCCAGTACCTCCCTCTCGGCCACAGTAAGTGTGAGGGTCTTAGACAGATTTGTTACATTTACCAGGGGAGTTGCTGCTAAGCATTTGTCTCCCCCTACATGTTTAAGTGATCCAGCCACAGATGCAGGATTCGGTCCGCCGTCTCCGTTGTCCAGTGGACCGGATCGTGTGGCTGGGTCCTAAAAAGAAGGTGGCTGAGCTCAGGTAAGAAATCACATTTAGATAAAATCTTCTCATTGAGTGCCCTCAGGAGAGCCTGCTGCGTCTTGTCCAGGAGAAAAGAAAAGTTAATTACAGGGACATGAATCGCAGCATTTGGGAATCTGCTTTCAGCTATCCTCAACAACTGTTGCAGCTGCTTCCACGTGGTGGTGGACGTCTGTTTAGATAGACAGTTGTTCAACCCCACTGAGAGGACCACCTTCTCTGTGTGGGGGTTGGGAGAAAGTTTCTCCAAAACCCCCCTCAGGTGGTAGAAGGTGGCCCCTGGGAAACTGTCCACCTGCACCATGTCATCGTGGAAGGTGGACATGCGTGCCAGGTTAGAATCACCCAGTATTACTATTGGTTTTATCACACTGAGTGACCAATCATAAATCTTTCTTGTTGTCCTAGGATGTACTCGGGGCTCGGGGCGCGAGGTCAGAGCGGGCACCGGTGGCGGACCGTCATGGTTGGTTTTTGGGGGGGACTCAGATTGGGAACCACTTGGATATTGTTCATCCTTTTTGGTGTAACCCATCATCACTTTATGTCCCTCAGGTACCACTGATGCTCCAGTAGGTGCTCGCTCTGGCTCAGACCCGGGCCCCTCTAGCTCTGGACCTGGTAGGGAAGCAGAGAGGATACAGTCATTATCCTCCACCACCACATTGGAGTATGGGACTTGGCGAGTATGTTTCATTATACCATCATGTTGTTTAGCACTATTGTTGCTCTGCAGGACCGTGGGTGTGTGGGGAGGGGAGGTCTTAATTTCAATATTAACATCAATATTGTTTCCCCCTGATAACACCTCCTCCTGTAGGGCAGCAGGGATACTGGCCGGAGCCACTGGTTCCACTGAGGCCCGGACCAGAAGCGGCCTCCTGTTAGGAGGCTGGGCTGCTGGGAGGAGACTCCCATGCTCCTCCCCCTCTGGGTCTAAAGAGCCACCGGCCACTGGGGGGGAGTCTGGGTGCAAACGAGTCTGAGGTGGGGTCCTCGCTACCTCCCTTGATGCTGATGTTTTACCTGTGACGGGTTGTTTTCTTAATGCGTCAGCATAAGAAAACAATCTCACTGGTCGCTGGGGCTTGGGCAGAGGTGGGAAATCTGCTGAGCCCAGTGTCACAGGTATCTGAGGTGGAACCTGAGAGGTCTGAGGAACCTGTATCAGCGATCTCAGGGTATTCACCGATGATGTGGTAAGCTTACGTTTGTAGCGGGTCCTCCCCCAGGTCACAGCCTTGTTGAAGGCCCCCAGGTGAAAGCCCTCCAGGTCCTGCAGGCCCTGTGCTATCACATTATCATAATGCTGTGTCAGTATCTGCAAGTTGTTATGTAACCAAGCCGCTGTATTGTGCTTTACTTTTTCCAAAGTGTCCTCTGTTGGTGAGGATGGCTTAATAAAAGCAGCCAGTTTAGTGGCTTGTTTTTGCATCCCCGGTGGGCAAGAACCAGAGGTAAGTGCATCATGTAAAAGTTCTGAGTGGTGTATTGCCTGTAATAATTTGAAATATTTTTTAGTTAGGATCAGGTCCCCCGGTGTTAAATGCTGTATCGGGTCCTGATGTGAAGTCTCATCATACTCACCCCTATTCGGGTTGTGAGCCTGTGTTCTGTTGAACTTTTTAAACCAGACAGGCATTGTGGTTCCTAGGCTGATTAAAATGGGTGTGGTTATGCGAGCTGCAACAGAAGAAAGCTTTCAGCAGATTCCCAATAAAAGCAATAAAAGGTATCTAAAAAAGGAGAGAGATGAAAGAAAAAAGGTTAAAATTAACAATAAAACACACAATGATAAAAAATGTTCACACAGGAGGGTGGGCCCTCAGGCCCTCCAGGGTCAGTAGACCCACCAAGGCTCCCCACTCCAGCCCGGCTCCCCAGGAATCGCTCCTCGCAGGCCTCCGGTGGTTCCTAGTGGCTTAAAGCTGAAGGTAAGAGTCCTATTTATTCTATGCTCTTCAGTGTGCACACCAATGCCATATCTCCAGTCCTTTATTATGTACTCACGGAGGAGTTTGAATGGAGGAACAATCCTGACGTCACTGAGGATGAAGAGGAGTAAATGCCGGAGAGATCCGTTAGTGAGGAGCTGGTGGAGCCAAAGAGTTCTTCTCTGAAGGTTTTCAGAGGACGCTGAGTCCCCCCGTTTGTTTATCTTTAAAAGTCAT
>JAMOIN010000668.1:0-24663 GCA_024666655.1 Dascyllus trimaculatus
ATTTCATGGCGAAACATCAAAATTCGCCACGCCGCCACAGACACGCCCTTAAATGAAGCGTCACCATTTTCTTTGTGATTCATCATCAATGTGTTCAGGCTTATGTCAGCCGGTCTGAAGTGAATCTGGACAACGGGTTGACAACAGTACATAAAAGTATTAAAAAAGCAAAAATCCTGTTGCCACAAGGTGGCGCTATGACTGTGAATGAATATTATCATATGGATGACATCAGCTCAGGTCTGTCATCATACTTGTAAAGTTTCATTCAGATTGGAGCATGTTCAGAGAGTTAGACCAGCACTTCCTGTTGCATGGCGAAGGATCAGTAATTCGGGGGGGCTGCCATGGCCACACCCTTTGACCGACATAGAAGACTTTGATAACTTTTCATCACGAAGGTCGGTTGTATGTACAGACCAAATTTCAGGTCTCTAAGACTTACCCCCTAGGAGGAGTTCATCACAGATTTTTCACAGTTAACGCAAGATATGTCACTTCCTGTTGGGTTTAGAGCATGGCTATGATTGACTTTTTTGTCTTTCCTGATGTGCTGAATATGCCGGCCAAATTTTGTAGCTGTAGATCAAATGTCCTTCCAGTTAGTCTAATAGCACTTTTTAAAATTTTGCAGGGGGCGCTATGGAGCCATTTTGGGACACACATACACAGACCCCATAAAATATCAAATTTTTCACCGGGCCTGATGTGTGTGCAGATTTTGACGCGAATCGGTGCATGTTTAGGCCCTCAAAAAAGCAATTCATTTGGCGGTAAAATAATAATAATAATAATAATTAAAGCTGCAAGCAGCGATGAACGGGTCCTCGCACCCCTTGCTTGTCGGCGACCCCAAACACGTCCGTCAAGCGATGCTGCGACCGGGAGCGCATTTAGGCCCAATAATGCTACCAGGGCTGGATTCTGAACACACAGGTCAAATTTCTGCCAGATTGGATTATTACAGAGTGTTTATGCAGCACTTACTGTCCATCCAACAGGTGGCGCTATCACTGCGACTGTATATTGGTCTATGGAAATCATCAGGGCTGTAACCTGATCACACATTTAAAGTTTGAGGCAGATAGCAGCACATACAGGGGATTTAACAAGACTTCCTCCTTCCTGGCGAAGCATCAAAGTTCAGTCGGCCGCCATGGCCACGCCCTTTGGGTTTGGCATATGATTTTCACATATTTTCAACCTGAAGATGTGTTCCATATATTGGCACATTTTTAGATGTTTTGGAGTTATCGTCTGTGAGCAATTAATTTCTGAAAATGAGCAAAAACAGCAAAAATCCCACATTGAAATCAAAATTGCTGACTTCATGTTGGGCTTAGAGAATGGCTCCAAGAGACTTTTTTGTTGACACTGATGTGTTACATATGCATGCCAAATTTTGTAGACGTAGGTTAAATTTGATGAGTGGGCAATTTTTTAAAATGCTGCAGGGGGCGCTATGCCACATGATGTGAATGTATTTTGGCACATGGATGTGGTCAGGGCAGGAGTGTGATTAAACATGTAAAGTTTGAGGCAGATTGGAGCAAGCAGAGGATATTTACACAGCAGTTGATATTTCATGGCGAAGCATCAAACTTCAGGGGGTCGCTATGGCCACACCCTTTGACACTGGAGGAAGCTTTTTATAACTTTTTATCATAATGTCCTGGTGTATGTACTGGTCAAATTTGAAGTCTGCGCGAGTTATCCCCTAGGAGGAGATAGTTCTCAAAAATGAACAACATTCGTCCAAATTTGTCCAATTAATTCAAAATGGCGGACTTCCTGTTGGGTTTAGGGCATGGCTCCAAGAGGATTTTTTGTGCGTCCTGATGTGTTCTATATGTCCCCCAACTTTTGTGGACATAGGTTAAATGTACTGCAGGGGCTGTTTGTTAAAAATGCTGTAGGGGGCGCTATAGCACGTGCTGTGCTGAGATGCATACAGTTTTCTTCCTTTCCCTGGTGGTGATGTGTGTGCAAATTTTGGTGATGTTTGGATAATTCTTGAGCTGTCAAAGGCAAGTTGTTTTTCATATCAACTTTGCGTTGCCACGGCAACAGCGTTTTATAAAATGCCAAAATCTTCACATCTCTGTGATTCACCATCAATGTGTTCAGGCTTATGTCAGCAGGTCTGAGGTGAATCTGGACAACGGGTTGACAACAGTACATAAAAGTATTAAAAAAAAGCAAAACTGCTGTTGCCACAAGGTGGCGCTATGACTGTGAGTGAATATTATCATATGGATGACATCAGCTCAGGTCTGTGATCAAACATGTAAAGTTTCATTCAGATTGGAGCATGTTCAGAGAGTTAGACCTGCACTTCCTGTTGCATGGCGAAGGATCAGTATTTCGGGGGGCTGCCATGGCCACACCCTTTGACCGACATAGAAGACTTTGATAACTTTTCATCAGGATGGTCTGTTGTATGTACGGACCAAATTTCAGGTCTCTAAGACTTACCCCCTAGGAGGAGTTCATCACAGATTTTTCACACTTAACGCAAGATGTGTCACTTCCTGTTGGGTTTAGAGCATGGCTGTGATTGACTTTTTTGTCTTTCCTGATGTGCTGAATATGCCTGCAGAATTTTGTAGCTGTACATGAAATGTCCTTCCAGTTAGTCTAATACCACTTTTTTAAATTTTGCAGGGGGCGCTATGGAGCCATTTTGGGACACACATACACAGACCCCATAAAATATCAAATTTTTCGCCGGTCCTGATGTGTGTGCAGATTTTGACGCGAATCGGTGCATGTTTAGGCCCTCAAAAAAGCAATTCATTTGGCGGTAAAATAATAATAATAATCTCTAGCATTACAATAGGGTCTTCGCACCATTCGGTGCTCGGACCCTAATTAAAGCTGCAAGCAGCGATGAACGGGTCCTCGCACCCCTTGCTGGTCGGCGACCCCAAGCATGTCCGTCAGGCGATGCTGCGACCGGGAGCGCATTTAGGCCCATGAAGGCAACGAGGGCTGGATTCTGAACACACAGGTCAAATTTCTGGCAGATTGGATTATTACAGACTGTTTATGCAGCACTTACTGTCCATCCAACAGGTGGCGCTATCACTGCGACTGTATATTGGTCTATGGAAATCATCAGGGCTGTAACCTGATCACACATTTAAAGTTTGAGGCAGATAGCAGCACATACAGGGGATTTAACAAGACTTCCTCCTTCCTGGCAAAGCATCAAAGTTCAGTCGGCCGCCATGGCCACGCCCTTTGGGTTTGGCATATGATTTTCACATATTTTCAACCTGAAGATGTGTTCTATATATTGTGGCAATTTCAGATGTTTTGGATTTCCTGTCTGTGAGCAATTAATTTCTGAAAATGAGCAAAAACAGCAAAAATCCAACATTGAAATCAAAATGGCCGACTTCCTGTTGGGTTTAGAGAATGGCTCCAAGAGACTTTTTTGTTCACACTGATGTGCTAAATATGCATGCCAAATTTTGTAGACGTAGGTTGAATTTGATTAGTGGGCCATTTTTTAAAATGCTGCAGGGGGCGCTATGCCACATGCTGTGAATGTATTTTGGCACATGGATGTGGTCAGGGCAGGAGTGTGATTAAACATGCAAAGTTTGAGGCAGATTGGAGCAAGCAGAGGATATTTACACAGCAGTTGATGTTTCATGGCGAAAGATCAAACTTCAGGGGGTCGCTATGGCCACGCCCTTTGACACTGGAGGAAGCTTTTTATAACTTTTGATCATAATGTCCTGGTGTATATACTGGTCAAATTTGAGGTCTGTGCGAGTTATCCCCTGGGAGGAGATAGTTCTCAAAAATGAAAAACATTCGTTCAAATTTGTCCAATTAATTCAAAATGCCGGACTTCCTGTTGGGTTTAGGGCGTGGCTCCAAGAGGATTTTTTGTGCGTCCTGATGTGTTCTATATGTCCCCAAGATTTTGTGGACGTAGGTTAAATGTGCTGCGGGGGCTGTTTGTTAAAAATGCTGTAGGTGGCGCTATTGCAGGTGCTGTTCTGAGATGCATACAGTTTTCTTCCTTTAGATGGTGGTAATGTGTGTGCGAATTTTGGTGATGTTTGGATAATTCTAATGCTGTCAAAGGCAAGTTGTTTTTCATATCAACTTTGCATTGCCACGGCAACAGCGTTTTGTAAAATGCCAAAATCTTCACACTGTGCCATGATCATGGTGTGAAGACTCATCACACCAATTTTCAGAATTATTTGACCAAGTTTAGGGCAATGGGATGGGCAAATGTAATTCCAAAACGTCCTGTTGCCAGTTGGTGGCGCTATGACTATTTCAAAATTTTTGAGTGTGGATGTCTTCAGACTGTACATGACATTCTGGATATGAAGTTTGGAGCAGATAGGTTCTTGTTCAGCTGAGATATAGGCCCTTGAATTTTCATGGCGAAACATCAAAATTCGCCACGGTGCCACAAACACGCCCTTTGATGACCCATCACCATTGTCTCTGTGATTCATCATCAATGTGTTCAGGCTTATGTCAGAAGGTCTGAGGTGAATCTGGACAACGGGTTGACAACAGTACATAAAAGTATTAAAAAAGCAAAAATCCTGTTGCCACAAGGTGGCGCTACGACTGTGAATGAATATTATCATATGGATGACATCAGCTCAGGTCTGTGATCATACATGTAAAGTTTCATTCAGATTGGAGCATGTTCAGAGAGTTAGACCAGCACTTCCTGTTGCATGGCGAAGGATCAGTAATTCGGGGGAGCTGCCATGGCCACACCCTTTGACCGACATAGAAGACTTTGATAACTTTTCATCAGGAAGGTCTGTTCTATGTACAGACCAAATTTCAGGTCTCTAACACTTACCTCCTAGGAGGAGTTCATCACAGATTTTTCACAGTTAACGCAAGATATGTCACTTCCTGTTGGGTTTAGAGCATGGCTATGATTGACTTTTTTGTCTTTCCTGATGTGCTGAATATGCCTGCCAAATTTTGTAGCTGTAGATCAAATGTCCTTCCAGTTAGTCTAATACCACTTTTTAAAATTTTGCAGGGGGCGCTATGGAGCCATTTTGGGACACACATACACAGACCCCATAAAATATCAAATTTTTCACCGGTCCTGATGTGTGTGCAGATTTTGACGCGAATCGGTGCATGTTTAGGCCCTCAAAAAAGCAATTCATTTGGCGGTAAAATAATAATAATAATAATTAAAGCTGCAAGCAGCGATGAACGGGTCCTCGCACCCCTTGCTGGTCGGCGACCCCAAGCACGTCCGTCAGGCGATGCTGCGACCGGGAGCGCATTTAGGCCCATGAAGGCAACGAGGGCTGGATTCTGAACACACAGGTCAAATTTCTGGCAGATTGGATTATTACAGACTGTTTATGCAGCACTTACTGTCCATCCAACAGGTGGCGCTATCACTGTGACTGTATATTGGTCTATGGAAATCATCAGGGCTGTAACCTGATCACACATTTAAAGTTTGAGGCAGATAGCAGCACATACAGGGGATTGAACAAGACTTCCTCCTTCCTGGCGAAGCTTCAAAGTTCAGTCATCCGCCATGGCCACGTCATATGGGTTTGGCATACCATTTTCACATATTTTCAACCTGAAGATGTGTTCTATATATTGTGGCAATTTCAGATGTTTTGGATTTCCTGTCTGTGAGCAATTAATTTCTGAAAATGAGCAAAAACAGCAAAAATCCAACATTGAAATCCAAATGGCCGACTTCCTGTTGGGTTTAGAGAATGGCTCCAAGAGACTTTTTTGTTCACACTGATGTGCTACATATGCATGCCAAATTTTGTAGACGTAGGTTAAATTTGATGAGTGGGCCATTTTTTTAAATGCTGCAGGGGGCGCTATGCCAAATGTTGTGAATGTATTTTGGCAGATGGATGTGGTCAGGGCAGGAGTGTGATTAAACATGCAAAGTTTGAGGCAGATTGGTGAATGCAGAAGATATTTACACAGCAGTTGATATTTCATGGCGAAAGATCAAACTTCAGGGGGTCGCTATGGCCACGCCCTTTGACACTGGAGGAAGCTTTTTATAACTTTTGATCATAATGTCCTGGTGTATATACTGGTCAAATTTGAGGTCTGTGCGAGTTATCCCCTAGGAGGAGATAGTTCTCAAAAATGAACAACATTCGTCAAAATTTGTCCAATTAATTCAAAATGGCGGACTTCCTGTTGGGTTTAGGGCGTGGCTCCAAGAGGATTTTTTGTGCGTCCTGATGTGTTCTATATGTCCCCCAAATTTTGTGGACGTAGGTTAAATGTACTGCAGGGGCTGTTTGTTAAAAATGCTGTAGGGGGCGCTATAGCACGTGTTGTGCTGAGATGCATACAGTTTTCTTCCTTCAGCTGGTGGTGATGTGTGTGCAAATTTTGGTGATGTTTTGATAATTCTAATGCTGTCAAAGGCAAGTTGTTTGTCATATCAACTTTGCGTTGCCACGGCAACAGCGTTTTATGAAATGGCAAAATCTTCACACTGTGCCATGATCTTGGGTTGAAGACTCATCACACCAATTTTCAGAATTATTTGACCAAGTTTAGGGCAATGGGATGGGCAAATGTAATTCCAAAACATCCTGTTGCCAGTTGGTGGCGCTATGACTATTTCAAAATTTTTTAGTGTGGATGTCTTCAGACTGTACATGACATTCTGGATATGAAGTTTGGAGCAGATAGGTTCTTGTTCAGCTGAGATATAGGCCCTTGAATTTTCATGGCGAAACATCAAAATTCGCCACGGTGCCACAGACACGCCCTTAGATGAAACGTCACCATTGTCTCTGTGATTCATCATCAATGTGTTCAGGCTTATGTCAGAAGGTCTGAGGTGAATCTGGACAACGGTTGACAACAGTACATAAAAGTATTAAAAAAGCAAAAATCCTGTTGCCACAAGGTGGCGCTACGACTGTGAATGAATATTATCATATGGATGACATCAGCTCAGGTCTGTGATCATACATGTAAAGTTTCATTCAGATTGGAGCATGTTCAGAGAGTTAAACCAGCACTTCCTGTTGCATGGCGAAGGATCACTAATTCGGGGGGGCTGCCATGGCCACACCCTTTGACCGACATAGAAGACTTTGATAACTTTTCATCAGGAAGGTCTGTTCTATGTACAGACCAAATTTCAGGTCTCTAACACTTACCTCCTAGGAGGAGTTCATCACAGATTTTTCACAGTTAACGCAAGATATGTCACTTCCTGTTTGGTTTAGAGCATGGCTATGATTGACTTTTTTGTCTTTCCTGATGTGCTGAATATGCCTGCCAAATTTTGTAGCTGTAGATGAAATTTCCTTCCAGTTAGTCTAATACCACTTTTTAAAATTTTGCAGGGGGCGCTATGGAGCCATTTTGGGACACACATACACAGACCCCATAAAATATCAAATTTTTCACCAGTCCTGATGTGTGTGCACATTTTGACGCGAATCGGTGCATGTTTAGGCCCTCAAAAAAGCAATTCATTTGGCGGTAAAATAATAATAATTAAAGCTGCAAGCAGCGTTGAACGGGTCCTCGCACACCCACGCGTGTCGGGACATGGCGCACGTCCAGGTGTGGTGCATGTCGGGATGTGGCAGAAATTTCAAGGTGCTCAGACTTAGCTGACCAATTTCAAGGATTGTATCACAAACTTTCTCGGCCACCATGAACATCAGTGGTGTCAAACTCATTTCTCATTGACTATTATCTGTTGTGTTATTAATTTAAAAATCAGTGAGTGACATGTTATCTCTTCTATTTTTTTCTGTTCTGTTATCAATTTAAAAAATCTGTTTTATTGTTGTTATATTACTGTATTATTGGGTCGCTATTATTGACCATTATGCCTGTTGTTGCAAATTTGCAACATACCCAAATTTCTATTTATTTTTTGTGCTATAATCAAATTAACAATCTCAACCCTCATGTGACACCTACATAAAGGCAAAAACACAAAACAATTTTTTTAATATACTTGAATATAAATTCAGGCGTTAAGGGGTTAAACAATATTATATAAGGTGTATCGTAGGAGATCCCTGCTCCATCTATATATCAGTTTGGGGGTTGTTGGCCTGAAAATATTGAACACTGCTGGCATAAGCAGTAGCAATAGTAATAATAATTTATTGTTATTATACATATCACAAGTACATGTCAGCCAAATAACCATGCACATTTAAATTAAAAACATGAATCTGTGAATCATTCTAATAGCTCAGTGTTGGATGCAAGATTTATATTTATAAATGGCAGTGACACGCCACCATGTACCTTGGACATATTTAAACTAGTTTAAAAACTTTTTTTTTTCATGATTTAAAAAAAAGACAAAGAAGACATAATCATTTGTACCTATTCCGGCCATAGGTGGTCATATTGAGTGCACATGAAATGAAGTGGAAGTTGCCCCCCTCAACCCCTGTGAAATGGGACAAGGAACAAATGATTGAGTTTTGGGAGTGATCCAGATCACTATCTGGATCTGGGAATTTTTTAAAAGATTTTTAACATTGGGAGTGTTAGAAAGCCCTGCAGTGCCACCTTGTGGTAGGACGGAGCACATATATAGCACATATATAGCACAAAGATGTTGAGTGTTTCTTAAGTATACTTTGTCGTTGGGAGATTGTGTTGGGGTGGACTGGAGCTCCTTGGCGGAGGTCTGTGCTCTCTGGGTGCTTTTCTAGCTACAATCTGTGATGATATGAATATTGACGAATGTATAATTAAACTAGTTGAAATACATATTTGATATATCGTTGTTTGTACAGTTTTTCTCCATAGGTTTGGCTCATTTCTCGAAACTAAAATTACATTCTCAAAACAACATGGACAAACGTCCAAACTACTTGGCAATTGTTCACAACAGACTGGAATTTGTCCTTCATTTCATCAAATTGCAAACATCTTAGTTCATGTCTCGATGTCTCAGTACATCTTTGCAAATGATTCAGTACAGGTAGCCTTCATTTAGCACAATTTCCAAGTGAATAGATCTTGTTGATCTAAACTGATTGTTGACTTCTCAGTCTAATGGTCGTTCACTCCAAAACATGTCAGCATCATTTCATTGTGTAAGTCATCACAAACACAATAGTCTGTTCAGTGGTCAGGATTAGTCATGAACATACGGTGGCCAGGAGAGGGACGGTGAGGACAGCTTTATTTACAGCACTGTAGGCTCCATCTAATGTTCCTTGTTTTTTGTTTATGTGTTTGTATTACAGTATGTAATGATGTATAGATTTTCTTTTTACTCTGATGTATGAAAGTAACTTTATGTGTGTCAATACAGTTTTCTCGATTGTTTACACACATTTTCTGAAAGCATGCCTCATATTTCAGAACTCTGCATACAAATCAGAAAACACACACACAATGAGCAAAAGCCCTCAATTCTCCTTCAATTGAAACTTTACATTCAAAATGATGTTATTACTTCTCAAAATGCTATTTTGTTTTCAAATGACACAAACCATTATATGAATAGACATTTTTAAGAGTGCTCACACAATGCCAAAGGGACAATGAATTTTGGAGGCACTGACTATTTATATGAGAATAGAATTTAGTTTTGACCAGTCGTGTGAACTGTTTTGGGAGAGATATGAGCTTTTGCAGGTGAACCATGGTGTTGTGCTGAACCATCCAGGTTATTTTGGCAAAAGCACCAAGAGTGTTGAGAACGTCTGGTCTGTTTCAAGAAATGAGCCAAAGTAATTGAGAATAGTCAGTGCATTTTTGGTGGCACTGACTATTTATATGAGAAAGAAATTTAGTTTTAAAACATGAGTGAAAGGTTTTGGGAGAGACATGAGCTTTTGCACGTCAGCTTTATATATATATTGCTTATATTGCAAAGTTTGAAGCAATGATACCTGCAAATATACTGTCTTTAAGTTCCTGTTACCAATCGGTGGTGCTATGACTATGACTAAATTTTAAAATGTGGATGTGTTCAGAAGTGGACTCTTGTCCAGAATATACAATTTGGGATAGATTGGATCATGTACAGCTGAGATATAAACATTTTAGTAGTCATGACGAGACATCAAGTTCGCCACGCCGCCACAGTCACAGTTTTCTCCATGAATCATCATCAACGTCTTGAGGCTTATGTCACCAAATTTCAGTTGAATACGGTCAACCAAATAATAATAATACATTAAAATGTATTGAAACAGAGGGATCTTTCTACAATGACACAGACCTGCATTTATACGATTTGAACAGTAGGTGTCAGCGTTGCACCATTTATCTGGATTTAATCCAGAGCTGCTGTACAATGGTAAAAGTACATAAAGGTCAGAGGGCCACCACGCGCACATCCTTTGACTTTTGTGGAAGATTTTGATAACTTCTCATCTTTAAGGCCTGTTGTATATACTGGACAAATTTCAGGATGATATCACAAAGTATGGAGCAGTGGTAAGGACAAATGTCCTCGTTAGAGAGAATCCTTTTACCACTAGGTGACGCTATGACTATGACTAAATTTTAAAATGTGGATGTGTTCAGAAGTGGACTGTTGTCCAGCACATGAAATTTGGGCCAGATCGGATCATGTACAGCTGAGATATAAACACTTTAGTAGTCATGGCGAGACATCGAAGTTCGCCACGCCGCCACAGACACACCCTTTGACATTGGAGGAATCTTTTTATAACTTTTGATCATAATGTCCTGGTGTATATACTGGTCAACTTTGAGGTCTGCGCGAGTTATCCCCTAGGAGGAGATAGTTCTCAAAAATGAACAACATTCGTCAAAATTTGTCCAATTAATTCAAAATGGCGGACTTTCTGTTGGGTTTAGGGCGTGGCTCCAAGAGGATTTTTTGTGCGTCCTGATGTGTTCTATATGTCCCCCAAATTTTGTGGACGTAGGTTAAATGTACTGCAGGGGCTGTTTGTTAAAAATGCTGTAGGGGGCGCTATAGCACGTGTTGTGCTGAGATGCATACAGTTTTCTTCCTTCAGCTGGTGGTGATGTGTGTGCAAATTTTGGTGATGTTTTGATAATTCTAATGCTGTCAAAGGCAAGTTGTTTGTCATATCAACTTTGCGTTGCCACGGCAACAGCGTTTTATGAAATGGCAAAATCTTCACACTGTGCCATGATCTTGGGTTGAAGACTCATCACACCAATTTTCAGAATTATTTGACCAAGTTTAGGGCAATGGGATGAGCAAATGTAATTCCAAAACGTCCTTTTGCCAGTTGGTGGCGCTATGACTATTTCAAAATTTTTGAGTGTGGATGTCTTCAGACTGGACATGACATTCTGGATATGAAGTTTGGAGCAGATAAGTTCTTGTTCAGCTGAGATATAGGCCCTTGAAATTTCATGGCGGAACATCAAAATTCGCCACGGTGCCACAGACACGCCCTTAGATGAAACGTCACCATTGTCTCTGTGATTCATCATCAATGTGTTCAGGCTTATGTCAGAAGGTCTGAGGTGAATCTGGACAACGGGTTGACAACAGTACATAAAAGTATTAAAAAAGCAAAAATCCTGTTGCCACAAGGTGGCGCTATGACTGTGAATGAATATTATCATATGGATGTCATCAGTGCAGGTCTGTGATCAAACATGTAAAGTTTCATTCAGATTGGAGCATGTTCAGAGAGTTAGACCAGCACTTCCTGTTGCATGGCGAAGGATCAGTAATTCGGGGGTGCTGCCATGGCCACACCCTTTCACCGACATAGAAGACTTTGATAACTTTTCATCAGGAAGGTCAGTTGTATGTACAGAACAAATTTCAGGTCTCTAAGACTTACCCCCTAGGAGGAGTTCATCACAGATTTTTCACAGTTAACGCAAGATATGTCACTTCCTGTTGGGTTTAGAGCATGGCTATGATTGACTTTTTTGTCTTTCCTGATGTGCTGAATATGCCTGCCAAATTTTGTATCCGTCGATGAAATGTCCTTCCAGTTAGTCTAATAGCACTTTTTAAAATTGTTGATCTAAACTGATTGTTGACTTCTCAGTCTAATGGTCGTTCACTCCAAAACATGTCAGCATCATTTCATTGTGTAAGTCATCACAAACACAATAGTCTGTTCAGTGGTCAGGATTAGTCATGAACATACGGTGGCCAGGAGAGGGACGGTGAGGACAGCTTTATTTACAGCACTGTAGGCTCCATCTAATGTTCCTTGTTTTTTGTTTATGTGTTTGTATTACAGTATGTAATGATGTATAGATTTTCTTTTTACTCTGATGTATGAAAGTTACTTTATGTGTGTCAATACAGTTTTCTCGATTGTTTACACACATTTTGTGAAAGCATGCCTCATATTTCAGAACTCTGCATACAAATCAGAAAACACACACACACAATGAGCAAAAGCCCTCAATTCTCCTTCAATTGAAACTTTACATTCAAAATGATGTTATTACTTCTCAAAATGCTATTTTGTTTTCAAATGACACAAACCATTATATGAATAGACATTTTTAAGAGTGCTCACACAATGCCAAAGGGACAATGAATTTTGGAGGCACTGACTATTTATATGAGAATAGAATTTAGTTTTGACCAGTCGTGTGAACTGTTTTGGGAGAGATATGAGCTTTTGCAGGTGAACCATGGTGTTGTGCTGAACCATCCAGGTTATTTTGGCAAAAGCACCAAGAGTGTTGAGAACGTCTGGTCTGTTTCAAGAAATGAGCCAAAGCAATTGAGAATAGTCAGTGCATTTTTGGTGGCACTGACTATTTATATGAGAAAGAAATTTAGTTTTAAAACATGAGTGAAAGGTTTTGGGAGAGACATGAGCTTTTGCACGTCAGCTTTATATATATATTGCTTATATTGCAAAGTTTGAAGCAATGATACCTGCAAATATACTGTCTTTAAGTTCCTGTTACCAATCGGTGGTGCTATGACTATGACTAAATTTTAAAATGTGGATGTGTTCAGAAGTGGACTCTTGTCCAGAATATACAATTTGGGATAGATTGGATCATGTACAGCTGAGATATAAACATTTTAGTAGTCATGACGAGACATCAAGTTCGCCACGCCGCCACAGTCACAGTTTTCTCCATGAATCATCATCAACGTCTTGAGGCTTATGTCACCAAATTTCAGTTGAATACGGTCAACCAAATAATAATAATACATTAAAATGTATTGAAACAGAGGGATCTTTCTACAATGACACAGACCTGCATTTATACGATTTGAACAGTAGGTGTCAGCGTTGCACCATTTATCTGGATTTAATCCAGAGCTGCTGTACAATGGTAAAAGTACATAAAGGTCAGAGGGCCACCACGCGCACATCCTTTGACTTTTGTGGAAGATTTTGATAACTTCTCATCTTTAAGGCCTGTTGTATATACTGGACAAATTTCAGGATGATATCACAAAGTATGGAGCAGTGGTAAGGACAAATGTCCTCGTTAGAGAGAATCCTTTTACCACTAGGTGACGCTATGACTATGACTAAATTTTAAAATGTGGATGTGTTCAGAAGTGGACTGTTGTCCAGCACATGAAATTTGGGCCAGATCGGATCATGTACAGCTGAGATATAAACACTTTAGTAGTCATGGCGAGACATCGAAGTTCGCCACGCCGCCACAGACACACCCTTTGACATTGGAGGAATCTTTTTATAACTTTTGATCATAATGTCCTGGTGTATATACTGGTCAACTTTGAGGTCTGCGCGAGTTATCCCCTAGGAGGAGATAGTTCTCAAAAATGAACAACATTCGTCCAAATTTGTCCAATTAATTCAAAATGGCGGACTTCCTGTTGGGTTTAGGGCGTGGCTCCAAGAGGATTTTTTGTGCGTCCTGATGTGTTTTATATGTCCCCCAAATTTTGTGGACGTAGGTTAAATGTACTGCAGGGGCTGTTTGTTAAAAATGCTGTAGGGGGCGCTATAGCACGTGTTGTGCTGAGATGCATACAGTTTTCTTCCTTCAGCTGGTGGTGATGTGTGTGCAAATTTTGGTGATGTTTTGATAATTCTAATGCTGTCAAAGGCAAGTTGTTTGTCATATCAACTTTGCGTTGCCACGGCAACAGCGTTTTATGAAATGGCAAAATCTTCACACTGTGCCATGATCTTGGGTTGAAGACTCATCACACCAATTTTCAGAATTATTTGACCAAGTTTAGGGCAATGGGATGAGCAAATGTAATTCCAAAACGTCCTTTTGCCAGTTGGTGGCGCTATGACTATTTCAAAATTTTTGAGTGTGGATGTCTTCAGACTGGACATGACATTCTGGATATGAAGTTTGGAGCAGATAAGTTCTTGTTCAGCTGAGATATAGGCCCTTGAAATTTCATGGCGGAACATCAAAATTCGCCACGGTGCCACAGACACGCCCTTAGATGAAACGTCACCATTGTCTCTGTGATTCATCATCAATGTGTTCAGGCTTATGTCAGAAGGTCTGAGGTGAATCTGGACAACGGGTTGACAACAGTACATAAAAGTATTAAAAAAGCAAAAATCCTGTTGCCACAAGGTGGCGCTATGACTGTGAATGAATATTATCATATGGATGTCATCAGTGCAGGTCTGTGATCAAACATGTAAAGTTTCATTCAGATTGGAGCATGTTTAGAGAGTTAGACCAGCACTTCCTGTTGCATGGCGAAGGATCAGTAATTCGGGGGGGCTGCCATGGCCACACCCTTTCACCGACATAGAAGACTTTGATAACTTTTCATCAGGAAGGTCAGTTGTATGTACAGAACAAATTTCAGGTCTCTAAGACTTACCCCCTAGGAGGAGTTCATCACAGATTTTTCACAGTTAACGCAAGATATGTCACTTCCTGTTGGGTTTAGAGCATGGCTATGATTGACTTTTTTGTCTTTCCTGATGTGCTGAATATGCCTGCCAAATTTTGTATCCGTCGATGAAATGTCCTTCCAGTTAGTCTAATAGCACTTTTTAAAATTTTGCAGGGGGCGCTATGGAGCCATTTTGGGACACACATGCACAGACCCCATAAAATATCAAATTTTTCACCGGTCCTGATGTGTGTGCAGATTTTGACGCGAATCGGTGCATGTTTAAGCCCTCAAAAAAGCAATTCATTTGGCGGTAAAATAATAATAATAATTAAAGCTGCAAGCAGCGATGAACGGGTCCTCGCACCCCTTGCTGGTCGGCGACCCCAAGCACGTCCGTCAGGCGATGCTGCGACCGGGAGCGCATTTAGGCCCATGAATGCAACCAGGGCTGGATTCTGAACACACAGGTCAAATTTCTGCCAGATTGGATTATTACAGAGTGTTTATGCAGCACTTACTGTCCATCCAACAGGTGGCGCTATCACTGTGACTGTATATTGGTGTATGGAAATCATCAGGGCTGTAACCTGATCACACATTTAAAGTTTGAGGCAGATAGCAGCACATACAGGGGATTTAACAAGACTTCCTCCTTTCTGGCGAAGCATCAAAGTTCATTCGGCCACCATGGCCACGCCCTTTGGGTTTGGCATACGATTTTCACATATTTTCAACCTGAAGATGTGTTCCATATATTGGCACAATTTCAGATGTTTTGGAGTTATCGTCTGTGAGCAATTAATTTCTGAAAATGACCAAAAACAGCAAAAATCCAACATTGAAGTCCAAATGGCCGACTTCCTGTTGGGTTTAGAGAATGGCTCCAAGAGACTTTTTTGTTCACACTGATGTGTTAAATATGCATGCCAAATTTTGTAGACGTAGGTTAAATTTGATGAGTGGGCAATTTTTTAAAATGCTGCAGGGGGCGCTATGCCACAAGCTGTGAATGTATTTTGGCAGATGGATGTGGTCAGGGCAGGAGTGTGATTAAACATGCAAAGTTTGAGGCAGATTGGTGAATGCAGAAGATATTTACACAGCAGTTGATATTTCATGGCGAAAGATCAAACTTCAGGGGGTCGCTATGGCCACGCCCTTTGACACTGGAGGAAGCTTTTTATAACTTTTGATCATAATGTCCTGGTGTATATACTGGTCAAATTTGAGGTCTGCGTGAGTTATCCCCTAGGAGGAGATAGTTCTCAAAAATGAACAACATTCGTCAAAATTTGTCCAATTAATTCAAAATGGCGGACTTCCTGTTGGGTTTAGGGCGTGGCTCCAAGAGGATTTTTTGTGCGTCCTGATGTGTTCTATATGTCCCCCAGATTTTGTGGACGTAGGTTAAATGTACTGCGGGGGCTGTTTGTTAAAAATGCTGTAGGTGGCGCTATAGCACATGCTGTGCTGAGATGCATACAGTTTTCTTCCTTTCGCTTGTGGTGATGTGTGTGCAAATTTTGGTGATGTTCGGATAATTCTAATGCTGTCAAAGGCAAGTTGTTTGTCATATCAACTTTGCGTTGCCACGGCAACAGCGTTTTATAAAATGCCAAAATCTTCACACTGTGCCATGATCATGGCGTGAAGACTCATCACACCAATTCTCAGAATTATTTGACCAAGTTTAGGGCAATGGGATGGGCAAATGTAATTCCAAAACATCCTGTTGCCAGTTGGTGGCGCTATGACTATTTCAAATTTTTTTAGTGTGGATGTCTTCAGACTGGACATGACATTCTGGATATGAAGTTTGGAGCAGATAGGTTCTTGTTCAGCTGAGATATAGACCCTTGAATTTTCATGGCGAAACATCAAAATTCGCCACGGTGCCACAGACACGCCCTTCGATGACACGTCACCATTGTCTCTGTGATTCATCATCAATGTGTTCAGGCTTATGTCAGAAGGTCTGAGGTGAATCTGGACAACGGGTTGACAACAGTACATAAAAGTATTAAAAAAGCAAAAATCCTGTTGCCACAAGGTGGCGCTATGACTGTGAATGAATATTATCATATGGATGACATCAGCTCAGGTCTGTGATCCTACATGTAAAGTTTCATTCAGATTGGAGCATGTTCAGAGAGTTAGACCAGCACTTCCTGTTGCATGGCGAAGGATCAGTAATTCGGGGGGGCTGCCATGGCCACACCCTTTGACCGACATAGAAGACTTTGATAACTTTTCATCAGGAAGGTCTGATATATGTACAGACCAAATTTCAGGTCTCTAAGACATACCCCCGAGGAGGAGTTCATCACAGATTTTTCACAGTTAACGCAAGATATGTCACTTCCTGTTGGGTTTAGAGCATGGCTATGATTGACTTTTTTGTCTTTCCTGATGTGCTGAATATGCCTGCAGAATTTTGTAGCTGTAGATCAAATGTCCTTCCAGTTAGTCTAATGCCACTTTTTAAAATTTTGCAGGGGGCGCTATGGAGCCATTTTGGCACACACATACACAGACCCCATAAAATATCAAATTTTTCACCGGTCCTGATGTGTGTGCAGATTTTGACGCGAATCGGTGCATGTTTAAGCCCTCAAAAAAGCAATTCATTTGGCGGTAAAATAATAATAATAATAATAATAATAATAATAATCTCTAGCATTCCAATAGGGTCTTCGCACCATTCGGTGCTCGGACCCTAATAATAATAATAATAATCTCTAGCATTACAATAGGGTCTTCGCACCATTCGGTGCTCGGACCCTAATTAAAGCTGCAAGCAGCGATGAACGGGTCCTCGCACCCCTTGCTGGTCGGCGACCCCAAGCACGTCCGTCAGGCGATGCTGCGACCGGGAGCGCATTTAGGCCCATGAATGCAACCAGGGCTGGATTCTGAACACACAGGTCAAATTTCTGCCAGATTGGATTATTACAGACTGTTTATGCAGCACTTACTGTCCATCCAACAGGTGGCGCTATCACTGTGACTGTATATTGGTCTATGGAAATCATCAGGGCTGTAACCTGATCACACATTTAAAGTTTGAGGCAGATAGCAGCACATACAGGGGATTTAACAAGACTTCCTCCTTTCTGGCGAAGCATCAAAGTTCAGTCGGCCGCCATGGCCACGCCCTTTGGGTTTGGCGTATGATTTTCACATATTTTCAACCTGAAGATGTGTTCCATATATGGGCACAATTTCAGATGTTTTGGAGTTATCGTCTGTGAGCAATTAATTTCTGAAAATGAGCAAAAACAGCAAAAATCCCACATTGAAATCAAAATGGCCGACTTCCTGTTGGGCTTAGAGAATGGCTCCAAGAGACTTTTTTGTTGACACTGATGTGTTACACATGCATGCCAAATTTTGTAGACGTAGGTTAAATTTGATGAGTGGGTCATTTTTTAAAATGCTGCAGGGGGCGCTATGCCACATGATGTGAATGTATTTTGGCACATGGATGTGGTCAGGGCAGGAGTGTGATTAAACATGCAAAGTTTGAGGCAGATTGGAGCAAGCAGAGGATATTTACACAGCAGTTGATGTTTCATGGCGAAGCATCAAACTTCAGGGGGTCGCTATGGCCACGCCCTTTGACATTGGAGGAAGCTTTTTATAACTTTTGATCATAATGTCCTGGTGTATATACTGGTCAAATTTGAGGTCTGCATGAGTTATCCCCTAGGAGGAGATAGTTCTCAAAAATGAACAACATTCGTCAAAATTTGTCCAATTAATTCAAAATGGCGGACTTTCTGTTGGGTTTAGGGCGTGGCTCCAAGAGGATTTTTTGTGCGTCCTGATGTGTTCTATATGTCCCCCAAATTTTGTGGACGTAGGTTAAATGTACTGCAGGGGCTGTTTGTTAAAAATGCTGTAGGGGGCGCTATAGCACGTGTTGTGCTGAGATGCATACAGTTTTCTTCCTTCAGCTGGTGGTGATGTGTGTGCAAATTTTGGTGATGTTTTGATAATTCTAATGCTGTCAAAGGCAAGTTGTTTTTCATATCAACTTTGCGTTGCCACGGCAACAGCATTTTATAAAATGCCAAAATCTTCACACTGTGCCATGATCATGGCGTGAAGACTCATCACAACAATTTTCAGAATTATTTGACCAAGTTTAGGCCAATTGGATGGGCAAATGTAATTCCAAAACGTCCCGTTGCCAGTTGGTGGCGCTATGACTATTTCAAAATTTTTTAGTGTGGATGTCTTCAGACTGTACATGACATTCTGAATGTGAAGTTTGGAGCAGATAGGTTCTTGTTCAGCTGAGATATAGACCCTTGAATTTTCATGGCGAAACATCAAAATTCGCCACGGTGCCACAGACACGCCCTTCGATGACACGTCACCATTGTCTCTGTGATTCATCATCAATGTGTTCAGGCTTATGTCAGAAGGTCTGAGGTGAATCTGGACAACGGGTTGACAACAGTACATAAAAGTATTAAAAAAGCAAAAATCCTGTTGCCACAAGGTGGCGCTATGACTGTGAGTGAATATTATCATATGGATGACATCAGCGCAGGTCTGTGATCCTACATGTAAAGTTTCATTCAGATTGGAGCATGTTCAGAGAGTTAGACCTGCACTTCCTGTTGCATGGCGAAGGATCAGTAATTCGGGGGGGGCTGCCATGGCCACACCCTTTGACTGACATAGAAGACTTTTATAACTTTTTATCAGGAAGGTCGGTTGTATGTACAGACCAAATTTCAGGTCTCTAAGACTTACCCCCTAGGAGGAGTTCATCACAGATTTTTCACAGTTAACGCAAGATATGTCACTTCCTGTTGGGTTTAGAGCATGGCTATGATTGACTTTTTTGTCTTTCCTGATGTGCTGAATATGCCTGCAAAATTTTTTAGCTGTATATGAAATGTCCTTCCAGTTAGTCTAATAGCACTTTTTAAAATTTTGCAGGGGGCGCTATGGAGCCATTTTGGGACACACATACACAGACCCAATAAAATATCAAATTTTTCACCGGTCCTGATGTGTGTGCAGATTTTGACGCGAATCGGTGCATGTTTAGGCCCTCAAAAAAGCAATTCATTTGGTGGTAAAATAATAATAATAATAATAATAATAATAATAATAATAATAATAATAATAATAATAATAATAATCTCTAGCATTACAATAGGGTCTTCGCACCATTCGGTGCTCGGACCCTAATAATAATTAAAGCTGCAAGCAGCGATGAACGGGTCCTCGCACCCCTTGCTGGTTGGCGACCCCAAGCACGTCCGTCAGGCGATGCTGCGACCGGGAGCGCATTTAGGCCCATGAAGGCAATGAGGGCTGGATTCTGAACACACAGGTCAAATTTCTGGCAGATTGGATTATTACAGACTGTTTATGCAGCACTGACTGTCCATCCAACAGGTGGCGCTATCACTGCGACTGTATATTGGTCTATGGAAATCATCAGGGCTGTAACCTGATCACACATTTAAAGTTTGAGGCAGATAGCAGCACATACAGGGGATTTAACAAGACTTCCTCCTTCCTGGCGAAGCATCAAAGTTCAGTCGGCCGCCATGGCCATGCCCTTTGGGTTTGGCATACCATTTTCACATATTTTCAACCTGAAGATGTGTTCTATATATTGTGGCAATTTCAGATGTTTTGGATTTCTTGTCTGTGAGCAATTAATTTCTGAAAATGAGCAAAAACAGCAAAAATCCAACTTTGAAATCAAAATGGCCGACGTCCTGTTGGGCTTAGAGAATGGCTCCAAGAGACTTTTTTGTTCACACTGATGTGTTACATATGCATGCCAAATTTTGTAGACGTAGGTTAAATTTGATGAGTGGGCCATTTTTTTAAAATGCTGCAGGGGGCGCTATGCCACATGCTGTGAATGTATTTTGGCACATGGATGTGGTCAGGGCAGGAGTGTGATTAAACATGCAAAGTTTGAGGCAGATTGGAGCAAGCAGAGGATATTTACACAGCAGTTGATGTTTCATGGCTAACCATCAAACCTCAGGGGGTTGTTATGGCCACGCCCTTTGACATTGGAGGAAGCTTTTCATAACTTTTGATCATAATGTCCTGGTGTATATACTGGTCAAATTTGAGGTCTGTGCGAGTTATCCCCTAGGAGGAGATAGTTCTCAAAAATGAACAACATTCGTCCAAATTTGTCCAATTAATTCAAAATGCCGGACTTCCTGTTGGGTTTAGGGCGTGGCTCCAAGAGGATTTTTTGTGCGTCCTGATGTGTTCTATATGTCCCCCAGATTTTGTGGACGTAGGTTAAATGTACTGCAGGGGCTGTTTGTTAAAAATGCTGTAGGGGGCGCTATAGCACGTGTTGTGCTGAGATGCATACAGTTTTCTTCCTTCAGCTGGTGGTGATGTGTGTGCAAATTTTGGTGATGTTTTGATACTTCTAATGCTGTCAAAGGCAAGTTGTTTTTCATATCAACTTTGGGTTGCCACGGCAACAGCGTTTTATGAAATGGCAAAATCTTCACACTGTGCCATGATCATGGTGTGAAGACTCATCACACCAATTTTCAGAATTATTTGACCAAGTTTAGGCCAATGGGATGGGCAAATGTAATTCCAAAACATCCTGTTGCCAGTTGGTGGCGCTATGACTATTTCAAAATTTTTGAGTGTGGATGTCTTCAGACTGCACATGACATTCTGGATATGAAGTTTGGAGCAGATAGGTTCTTGTTCAGCTGAGATATAGGCCCTTGAAATTTCATGGCGAAACATCAAAATTCGCCACGCCGCAACAGACACGCCCTTCGATGACACGTCACCATTTTCTTTGTGATTCATCATCAATGTGTTCATGCTTATGTCAGCAGGTCTGAGGTGAATCTGGACAAAGGGTTGACAACAATACATAAAAGTATTAAAAAAGCAAAAATCCTGTTGCCACAAGGTGGCGCTATGACTGTGAGTGAATATTACCATATGGATGTCATCAGCGCAGGTCTGTGATCATACATGTAAAGTTTCATTCAGATTGGAGCATGTTCAGGAGAGTTAGACCAGCACTTCCTGTGGCATGGCGAAGGATGGCGAAAGATCAGTATTTCGGGGGGCTGCCATGGCCACACCCTTTGATCGACAGTGAAGACTTTTATAACTTTTAATCAGGAAGGTCTACTGTATGTACGGACCAAATTTCCTGTCTCTAAGACTTACCCCCTAGGAGGAGTTCATCACAGATTTTTCACAGTTAACGCAAGATATGTCACTTCCTGTTGGGTTTAGAGCGTGGCTATGATTGACTTTTTTGTCTTTCCTGATGTGCTGAATATGCCTGCCAAATTTTGTAGCTGTAGATGAAATGTCCTTCCAGTTAGGCTTATACCACTGTTTAAAATTTTGAAAAGGGGCGCTATGGAGCCATTTTGGGACACACATACACAGACCCCATAAAATATCAAATTTTTCACCGGTCCTGATGTGCATGCAGATTTTGACGCGAATCGGTGCATGTTTAGGCCCTCAAAAAAGCAATTCATTTGGCGGTAAAATAATAATAATAATTAAAGCTGCAAGCAGCGATGAACGGGTCCTCGCACCCGTTGCTGGTCGGCGACCCCAAGCACGTCCGTCAGGCGATGCTGCGACCGGGAGCGCATTTAGGCCCATGAATGCAACAAGGGCTGGATTCTGAACACACAGGTCAAATTTCTGCCAGATTGGATTATTACAGAGTGTTTATGCAGCACTTACTGTCCATCCAACAGGTGGCGCTATCACTGTGGCTGTATATTGGTGTATGGAAATCATCAGGGCTGTAACCTGATCACACATTTAAAGTTTGAGGCAGATAGCAGCACATACAGGGGATTTAACAAGACTTCCTCCTTTCTGGCGAAGCATCAAAGTTCATTCGGCCGCCATGGCCACGCCCTTTGGGTTTGGCATATGATTTTCACATATTTTCAACCTGAAGATGTGTTCCATATATTGCCACAATTTCAGATGTTTTGGAGTTATCGTCTGTGAGCAATTAATTTCTGAAAATGAGCAAAAACAGCAAAAATCCCACATTGAAATCCAAATGGTCGACTTCCTGTTGGGTTTAGAGTATGGCTCCAAGAGACTTTTTTGTTCACACTGATGTGTTACATATGCATGGCAAATTTTGTAGACGTAGGTTAAATTTGATGAGCGGGCCATTTTTTAAAATGCTGCAGGGGGCGCTATGCCACATGATGTGAATGTATTTTGGCACATGGATGTGGTCAGGGCAGGAGTGTGATTAAACATGCAAAGTTTGAGGCAGATTGGAGCAAGCAGAGGATATTTACACAGCAGTTGATGTTTCATGGCGAAGCATCAAACTTCAGGGGGTCGCTATGGCCACACCCTTTGACCTTGAAAGAATCTTTTTATAACTTTTGATCATAATGTCCTGGTGTATATACTGGTCAAATTTGAGGTCTGCGCGAGTGATCCCCTAGGAGGAGATAGTTCTCAAAAATGAACAACATTCGTCAAAATTTGTCCAATTAATTCAAAATGGCGGACTTCCTGTTGGGTTTAGGGCGTGGCTCCAAGAGGATTTTTTGTGCGTCTTGATGTGTTCTATATGTCCCCCAAATTTTGTGGACGTAGGTTTAATGTACTGCAGGGGCTGTTTGTTAAAAATGCTGTAGGGGGCGCTATAGCACGTGTTGTGCTGAGATGCATACAGTTTTCTTCCTTCAGCTGGTGGTGATGTGTGTGCAAATTTTGGTGATGTTTTGATAATTCTAATGCTGTCAAAGGCAAGTTGTTTTTCATATCAACTTTGCGTTGCCACGGCAACAGCGTTTTATGAAATGGCAAAATCTTCACACTGTGCCATGATCATGGTCTGAAGACTCATCACACCAATTTTCAGAATTATTTGACCAAGTTTAGGGCAATGGGATGGGCAAATGTAATTCCAAAACGTCCTTTTGCCAGTTGGTGGCGCTATGACTATTTCAAAATTTTTGAGTGTGGATGTCTTCAGACTGGACATGACATTCTGCATGTGAAGTTTGGAGCAGATAGGTTCTTGTTCAGCTGAGATATAGACCCTTGAATTTTCATGGCGAAACATCAAAATTCGCCACGGTGCCACAGACACGCCCTTCGATGAAACGTCACCATTTTTTTTGTGATTCATCATCAATGTGTTCATGCTTATGTCAGCAGGTCTGAGGTGAATCTGGACAACGGGTTGACAACAATACACAAAAGTATTAAAAAAGCAAAAATCCTGTTGCCACAAGGTGGCGCTATGACTGTGAGTGAATATTACCATATGGATGTCATCAGTGCAGGTCTGTGATCATACATGTAAAGTTTCATCTCAGATTGGAGCATGTTCAGAGAGTTAGACCTGCACTTCCTGTTGCATGGCGAAGGATCTAGGCACTGGGGGCTGCCATGGCCACCCTTTGACCGACATAGAAGACTTTGATAACTTTTCATCAGGAAGGTCTGTTGTATGTACAGACCAAATTTCAGATCTCTAAGACTTACCCCCTAGGAGGAGTTCATCACAGATTTTTCACAGTAAACGCAAGATATGTCACTTCCTGTTGGGTTTAGAGCATGGCTATGATTGACTTTTTTGTCTTTCTTGATGTGCTGAATATGCCTGTCAAATTTTGTAGCTGTAGATGAAATGTCCTTCCAGTTAGTCTAATACCACTTTTTTAAATTTTGCAGGGGGCGCTATGGAGCCATTTTGGGACACACATGCACAGACCCCATAAAATATCAAATTTTTCATCGGTCCTGATGTGTGTACAGATTTTGACGCGAATCGGTGCATGTTTAGGCCCTCAAAAAAGCAATTCATTTGGCGGTAAAATAATAATAAT
>JAMOIN010001526.1:0-24662 GCA_024666655.1 Dascyllus trimaculatus
TGAAGAGTCGATGTGGTGCTGCAGAGATGCTCCGAAGAACTTTGAAAAGAAAAAAAGGACTAAGAAATAAAATCCGTCAAAGTGGACAGTTTTAGTTGTAGTTTCACCATCAGAGAGTTTGTCTGGTTGAAATGAAGCCCAGTGAAAACGAAGTGACAGACGTATTGAATACACAAGGAAATAAAAGATTGTTTTTACCTTTGCTTTTTTATGTGAAACACACATCAAATGTGTTTTTTCAGGTTTACAGATGACTTGTTCAAATGATAGTTTTACTCTGAATATTATTCTATCAACCAACTTTACTTACAAGATGTTCTACGTGGAGAAATCAGAAATTAAAGCTGCAAGCAGCGTCGGACGGGCCCTCGCTCCCCTCAGGGATACGCAGGTATATATGTGTTCCTAGTAAAGTGGTCACTGAGTGTAGCTCAGACAAAAGAATCTCTCCCTCGTCTCACATGAACACTTTGTTGCTCGGTCTTCCAGTTTCAGGACATCCTCTGCTCTTGTCTAAGTCCTCCTTAAACTGCACATGTCTCCGTGTGCATGCAATGAGAAGTGCAGGATGACACTTGGGGTTTCGTTGGCATCAGCCAGCTGATCCTGTTCTTCAGGCAGGCTATCTTGATGGAGACTGGTGTCCCCATCAGCTTTTCAGGCATATTAGTCATTTTCAGTGACTACTTTAAGTTCCACAGAGACAGTAGCTATCTTGGTTAAAGATCTTGCGTTCTATCATATCAGGTCTGCCATTGAGCAGCCTTAACATCACATCTCACTTCTGGTCTTAGATGACTGCAGTTTAGTAATATAGCATCATATGATGAATACAAGGCAAAGTCCGGATTTGAATCCAACTGAGATGCTGTGGCAAGACCTTAAAAGGACAGTTCATGCTGGAAAACCATCTAATGTGATCAAATTAAAACTGTTCTGCAGAGAAGAGTGGACCAGAATTCCTCCAGGCCATGGAAAAGACTGATCACAAGCTGGAACAAACATTAAACTGCAGTAGTTGCTGCCAAGGGTGGACCTACCAGTTATTAGGTTTAGGGGGGCAATTACTTTTTCAGAGGGGCGATACAGGTTTTCAGTAAATCTTTAATAAATCAGAATTTAAAATATGCATGTTGTGTTTTGTGGGTTGTCTCTGTTTAATATTTAATAAATATAAATATTAGTTTGATGATCTGGAACATTTAAATGTGAGAAATATGCAACAATAGAAGATTCTGTGGGGCAAATACTTTTTCATGGCACTGTAACGTCTACCTACAGTTCATCTCCTGTTTGTACAAGATTACTTTAGGGCGTCTATATTCTACTATAGAAACGAACAAACTGTCAGTAGATGATCCATCATCTGTTTAGTAATCAACCTTCACGACGCACATGCGCGTGTTTGCGTCATGTCGAATGGAACGGTGATGCGCGGCTCCTATAAAAGGCCCCGCAGGCTGCTCACGGTCTCACTTCGGACTTGGACTTGGAGGTGATCGTCTGAAAAGCCGAACCCTGTGAAGATCTGGACGCTGGGCAGCATGTGAAGATCAAACCCAGTGGATTAAATGAAAGAGGACGAACAGAGCTGCTGGAGAAAAGGATGCGACTCATCAGTCAGAGCTGCTGTTTGGAGACCTGCCAGACCTGGACAGCCAGCATGCAGATAAGAACATTATACTCATGTCTTTCCTGCGCATGAACTGACCTCCAAAAGCACATTAACAGTGCTGTTCGTAAATAACTGAGAAGAAATGATTGACTATAAAGTTTGTTAAGTAACAGAATTTTTTGAAAAAAAAAAAAAAAAACACACTTTGATCGATGCTGACGTTCCTTCGTGTAAAATTGCTATTTGTGGGTTTTACTGTATGATGAAATGTGTCAACAATGCTGTAGTGTTTAAAAAATATCGATATATGTGGTCAGAGGACATCAACTTTGTGAAGTTTGACCTAGAAAATTTAGAAAAAAGAAGACGCAGGGGCCATTTTTCAAAAAATGCTGAACCTGTTTGTTTTTGGAAACAATGGAGATGGAAGTTCCATGATGGAACTGTCACGGAAAGTGAGAACGTTCAGATGTAGACAAAGCAGCTGAGCTTAGTGGGTGAATCTGTCATGTATCAGCACTGAGGGGCCTTCAACTCCACATGTTGGGACTGGATCACTCTGAAATGTGTTTTTCCTTTGCTCAGACTGACGGCTTTTCTGCTGTTTCCAGGGAACTGTGTCGGTGACTGGATGCGCGCGTCCTGCGTCTCCTGCTGTGATTTCCAGTTTTTCACCAGAGGAACAATCAGAGGCTGTAGAGTCCCAGAAGATCACACGCTTGTCTTATTTCGGAGGAGGACTGTTGTTGGGTGAGCAGGACTTAGGCAAGGTATCCAAGGTTCATTGTGCGTAATTACGCATGCGTTTTTGTGCGCTGACTGACGATGGCTGATTCAGTTCACAGACATTTGATTGTATGTTTAACACAGAAACTGCTATTTTAAAACCCTTCATAAATCGATAGAGCGAAACGTTCTGCAGTTTAATTTTACAATTCACAGGCAATTTACAAGATATTATAATCAAACGCCTTTAATGAAGTGTTCATGTTTAAAGAACAGTCTGACTTTGGAAGACAAAATGCACCAACAATTTTGTCTGATTTATTCAGATGAAAGTTTACTGTGTGTGAGACTGAAGATGAATGTGTGTGTGATTTATTGACCCTCTAAATGGTCCTACTTTTTACATGTTGTATTGATATTGAAAATATCTGTATTTTCATAAAAATAGAGGTAGCTGTAGTTGTTAGAGGGCTGTGTCTTTGCCCTGTTTACATTCAAAATTCTGCAGATGAGAATGATCCACTTCCTACAGCAGTCAGTGTTTCCTGTCACGTTCTCACTGAGAGATCAGTCTGACTGAAACATTCAGACAGAGCAGAAGATTTCACACATCTAACAAACTCTGTCCTGTTTACAGCTAAATGTTTTGTCACGTATTGGCTGCATGTTCTGGTGTCAACTCTTTGCTTTTGTAATGTGTGTTTGTGGACTGACAGCAGATTTTCATGTGTCGATGTTTTGTAGATTCTTGTAGCAAATTCTTCCTACATCAGATATGAAGGCATGTTATTGTCATGTCATATTCAGATTATTGTTCTGTTGTTCTTCCCTGAACAGAAAAACGTCAGGAACATGTGGTGGCAGACGAGGAGAAGCGCTCTGACTCTCAGAGAAGGTAAGGAAATGCACAGCTGTTATTTTACTGTTGTCCAAAGTATATTTTGATTATATTGGTCAGTTTTAGCTTCTTTATTTCACTTCAAAGAAAACTTTGAAAAACTTTGTTGTTCTCCAAATGCAAACCTTTCTGCTGGTAAAGTTCAAATCGTAGCCTGGGACTGATGACCTGGAAGCTATGTTTTCACTAGTTTTGATCTTGGAATGTAAAAAAAGAATAAGCTGGGTCCACATGAGTGAAGAGATATGAAGATGACTGTTTCACTAACATGTTTTTAGTGTGTGTAACTGTAAAAACTCAATTTAAAAGTAATTTTATAGAGCATACTTGGAAATGTTATGAAGCTTTCTTTTGCTCATTATTTATGATTTTTTATTACCTTAAATGTTTTGGATATAAACGAGGTCACAGCAGAACATGTAGCATGTAAATGTAGTTTTTAGTTAAACCTTATTTACTTGTTGTTTTTTCCAGAACTGATCATTTTATTTTATGAAAGGGCTTGTTTTTAATCCATTTCTTGGAGTTATTTTTTTATAAACTCTTGGCCTGTGGCTTTTAAAATGGTTAACAAACCATCTTTGATTCTATGTAGGTATTATATGTATTGATCAGTTACTTACCTAGAAACAATAACATTCTGACTGGACAGTTTTGAACTCCTGAGAGTTCAGTGTTGTAAAAACATTTCATTTATGTAACCTCTCTGCAGACTTGTTGTGGTTTCACTCAGAAAGGTCATAAATCTAAAAGCTCTTGATAGTTCTGACCAATGTGAATTCAGTTTTCTTGTATCCGTTGACCTTCATGAGTTGACCACATTAGTCTCAGTGCACTAACTGGCATCTCTGTCCTGTTAGGAAGCTCCGGTGTCCAACCACAGGGTTGTCCAGATGAACCGACCAACTGCTCCATCAGCTTCAGTGACTGGCCGTCTTTGACACGACCAACTCGTCTGTTTGTGAGAAGCTGTTAAGGCCTAAACTGAATACTTCACTTGTCCATGCATTCATACAGGATGTGTATGAGATAACATCCAAACATACTCATGCAATATGTTTTTGTATTGCATTATTGTGACATTCACTGCATGTGATTCAAAAATCACTTGCTGGCATCACCTTAATGAAATTTTCCTAAATATTTGTTGTAAACGAGACTTCTAATGATGGCTGACCTTTAATATTATGTTTCAACAAACACATAATCACAGATTCTGTGATGGACTGAATCAGTGGTATGATAAGAATTAACAGTGAAAAATTCAAGCTCTTGTCTTACTTAGTTCCTAACATATTGTCTCCAAACACAACCTGAAATCTAGCTGTGCCACAAAATGTGCTGAAGGTGTGTTGATGGTCAAATGTTAAAATAATGTATCCATGAAAAGTATTTCATATATCAAGATAACATTTCAGATAAAACTGAAATGTACATATTTAATGATAAAAAAAAAACGATTTCAAGAAAATCAGAGATGTCTGAACAGAAGACCCCTTCTGTTGAGACAGACGGACAGGCAGTCTCAGTCTCCGCTATGCTGACAGAAAGACGGACAGACGGTCTCAGTCTCCGCTATGCTGACAGAAAGACGGACAAACGGTCTCAGTCTCCGCTATGCTGACAGAAAGACGGACAGACGGTCTCAGTCTCCGCTATGCTGACTGAAAGACAGACAGACGGTCTCAGTCTCCGCTATGCTGACAGAAAGACGGACAGACGGTCTCAGTCTTCGTAATACAGACAGAAAGACGGACAGAGCGTCTGGCCTAGCCTATGGCAGACTTCTTGTTTGCGTGGTCATGTCCCCTAGCACCACTCCTGTTGTCGAGCAACCCAGACTGCTGAATTTATATCCCGAAGTTCCGAACAAGATAACTTTGTAATTTGAGCTAATTTTTTACTGAAATTGATCCTGAAATTGTGATTTTAGTTTTTAATATTTTATATACTTGAAGGCTTGAGGGTCTTGTACTGTACGGTTGTACTGAATTTAACTGTCTGAAAAACAAGAAGGATTCATAGCTTGTTTAAATCTGTTCAAATCATATCAATATATGATATGAAAATAAGAAGCTGATATAAACTTCAGATATTATAAATTGTTACAATCTCTGGACTGAGTGTTTATGATGAGGTTCATAAAACACATGTTGTCTTAATATAATTTACGTAAAACATGTTATCAGGTAACTTGGTGGAACTAAACTAAGAAAAGTGAGGAGAGTCATGTTTTCGCTTGTCTACACATGGAATTACCACCAAGAGAAGCTCCAGCAGCATTTTGTAACCATTTTACCTCACCTCCATATCAAATAAGGATTAAATATGTGAATATTGGTGAAGGAATAAGTCGTTTTAATAAGTCTAAGTCTCAGTTATACGGACAGACAGTCTCAGTCTCCGTTTAAGTCTAAGTCTTAGTTGTACCGACAGAAAGACAGTCTCAGTCTAAGTCTTAATTATATGGACAGAAAGACAGTCTTGGTGTAAGTCTAAGTCTCAGTTATACGGACAGAAAAACAGTCTCAGTCTAAGTCTAAGTCTTAATTATATGGACAGAAAGACAGTCTTGGTCTAAGTCTCGGTCTCAGTTCTATGGACAGAAAGACAGTCTTGGTCTAAGTCTCGGTCTCAGTTCTATGGACAGAAAGACAGTCTCGGTATAAGTCTCAGTTATATGGACAGAAAGACAGTCTTGGTCTAAGTCTCAGTTATATGGACAGAAAGACAGTCTCAGTTTAAGTCTAAGTCTTAGTTATATGGACAGAAAAACAGTCTCAGTCTATGTCTAAGTCTTAATTATTTGGACAGAAAGACAGTCTCAGTCTAACTCTAAGTCTTAGTTATATGGACATAAAGACAGTCTCGGTCTAAGTCTCAGTTATATGGACAGAAAGACAGTCTTGGTATAAGTCTCAGTTATATGGACAGAAAGACAGTCTCGGTATAAGTCTCAGTTATATGGACAGAAAGACAGTTTTGGTCTAAGCCTAAGCCGTAGTTAAATGACAGAAATACAGTCTCGGTCTAAGTCTAAATCTCAGTTATACGGACAGAAAGACAGTCTCAGTCTAAGTCTAAATCTCAGTTATATGGACAGAAAGACAGTCTTAGTCTAAGTCTCACTTATATGGACAGAAATACAGTCTCGGTCTAAGTCTAAGTCTCAGTTATACGGACAGAAAGACAGTCTTGGTCTAAGTCTAAGTCTCAGTTATATGGACAGAAAGACAGTCTCGGTCTAAGTCTCAGTTATATGGACAGAAAGACAGTCTTAGTCTAAGTCTCAGTTATATGGACAGAAAGACAGTCTCGATCTAAGTCCAAGTCTCAGTTGTATGGACAGAAGTACAGTCTTGGTCTATGTCTAAGTCTCAGTTATACGGACAGAAAGACAGTCTTGGTTTAAGTCTAAGTCGTAGTTATATGGACAGAAAGACAGCCTTGGTCTAAGTCTAAGTCTCAGTTATAAGGACAGAAAGACAGTCTCAGTTTAAGTCTACGTCTTAGTTATATGGACAGAAAAACAGTCTCAGTCTAAGTCTAAGTCTTAATTATATGGACAGAAAGACAGTCTCAGTCTAACTCTACGTCTTAGTTATATGGACATAAAGACAGTCTCGGTCTAAGTCTCAGTTATATGGACAGAAAGACAGTCTTGGTATAAGTCTTAGTTATATGGACAGAAAGACAGTCTTGGTATAAGTCTCAGTTATATGGACAGAAAGACAGTTTTGGTCTAAGCCTAAGCCGTAGTTAAATGACAGAAATACAGTCTCAGTCTAAGTCTAAATCTCAGTTATACGGACAGAAAGACAGTCTCAGTCTAAGTCTAAATCTCAGTTATATGGACAGAAAGACAGTCTTAGTCTAAGTCTCAGTTATATGGACAGGAAGACAGTCTCGATCTAAGTCCAAGTCTCAGTTGTATGGACAGAAGTACAGTCTTGGTCTATGTCTAAGTCTCAGTTATACGGACAGAAAGACAGTCTTGGTCTAAGTCTAAGTCTCAGTTATACGGACAGAAAGACAGTCTCGATCTAAGTCTCAGTCTCAGTTATACGGACAGAAAGACAGTCTCGATCTAAGTCTAAGTCTCAGTTATACGGACAGAAAGACAGTCTCGATCTAAGTCTCAGTCTCAGTTATACGGACAGAAAGACAGTCTCGATCTAAGTCTCAGTCTCAGTTATACGGACAGAAAGACAGTCTCGATCTAAGTCTAAGTCTCAGTTATACGGACAGAAAGACAGTCTCGATCTAAGTCTAAGTCTACTCAGTTATATGGACAAACAGTCTCAATCTTAGTCTTAATCTAAGTCTCAGTCTCAGTTATACAGTCAGACAGACAGCCTCAGTCTCACTTATACATACAGACAGACAAACAGGCTTGTCCTCACACATATTCAGTTTAAGTGAAGTATTCAGTTTGGGCCTAAACAGTCTCACTGAGGACCTCCATTCTTTTCTATGAGTCACACGTAAGAAGACATCATCACACCCTGAACCGAGGTCCAGAAGGACTCCGAGTTTTAAAAACACAGACTCAGTGCTCACTCAGTGTTTTGTTTTCACTCTCAGGTCTACAAGTGGATTAAGAAGGAGGACCAGAAGACCCGGAGATGCCCTGAACATGGAGTGGAGCCATCGGAGGAGAAACGTTTGCTGTTCATCCTCTCTGTCATCAGTGTGCGCTTCATGAACGTGGACCAGAGATGACCAGGAAGACAAGTGGAAGACCCCACTGCCCTCAGGAGGAAGGGCCCCCCAGAGAGCCTGGTTCCTCGCAAGGTTTGGATCTCTCAGAGGGAGTTTTTCTTTGCCACTGTCGTCCCACACTCGCTGGACAGCAGGACGAACCACTTCATCAGCAGAGACATCATGAAATCCCCTGAAGAGTCGATGTGGTGCTGCAGAGATGCTCCGAAGAACTTTGAAAAGAAAAAAAGGACTAAGAAATAAAATCCGTCAAAGTGGACAGTTTTAGTTGTAGTTTCACCATCAGAGAGTTTGTCTGGTTGAAATGAAGCCCAGTGAAAACGAAGTGACAGACGTATTGAATACACAAGGAAATAAAAGATTGTTTTTACCTTTGCTTTTTTATGTGAAACACACATCAAATGTGTTTTTTCAGGTTTACAGATGACTTGTTCAAATGATAGTTTTACTCTGAATATTATTCTATCAACCAACTTTACTTACAAGATGTTCTACGTGGAGAAATCAGAAATTAAAGCTGCAAGCAGCGTCGGACGGGCCCTCGCTCCCCTCAGGGATACGCAGGTATATATGTGTTCCTAGTAAAGTGGTCACTGAGTGTAGCTCAGACAAAAGAATCTCTCCCTCGTCTCACATGAACACTTTGTTGCTCGGTCTTCCAGTTTCAGGACATCCTCTGCTCTTGTCTAAGTCCTCCTTAAACTGCACATGTCTCCGTGTGCATGCAATGAGAAGTGCAGGATGACACTTGGGGTTTCGTAGGCATCAGCCAGCTGATCCTTTTCTTCAGGCAGGCTATCTTGATGGAGACTGTTGTCCCCATCAGCTTTACAGGCATATTAGTCATTTTCAGTGACTACTTTAAGTTCCACAGAGACAGTAGCTATCTTGGTTAAAGATCTTGCGTTCTATCATATCAGGTCTGCCATTGAGCAGCCTTAACATCACATCTCACTTCTGGTCTTAGATGACTGCAGTTTAGTAATATAGCATCATATGATGAATACAAGGCAAAGTCCGGATTTGAATCCAACTGAGATGCTGTGGCAAGACCTTAAAAGGACAGTTCATGCTGGAAAACCATCTAATGTGATCAAATTAAAACTGTTCTGCAGAGAAGAGTGGACCAGAATTCCTCCAGGCCATGGAAAAGACTGATCACAAGCTGGAACAAACATTAAACTGCAGTAGTTGCTGCCAAGGGTGGACCTACCAGTTATTAGGTTTAGGGGGGCAATTACTTTTTCAGAGGGGCGATACAGGTTTTCAGTAAATCTTTAATAAATCAGAATTTAAAATATGCATGTTGTGTTTTGTGGGTTGTCTCTGTTTAATATTTAATAAATATAAATATTAGTTTGATGATCTGGAACATTTAAATGTGAGAAATATGCAACAATAGAAGATTCTGTGGGGCAAATACTTTTTCATGGCACTGTAACGTCTACCTACAGTTCATCTCCTGTTTGTACAAGATTACTTTAGGGCGTCTATATTCTACTATAGAAACGAACAAACTGTCAGTAGATGATCCATCATCTGTTTAGTAATCAACCTTCACGACGCACATGCGCGTGTTTGCGTCATGTCGAATGGAACGGTGATGCGCGGCTCCTATAAAAGGCCCCGCAGGCTGCTCACGGTCTCACTTCGGACTTGGACTTGGAGGTGAACGTCTGGAAAGCCGAACCCTGTGAAGATCTGGACGCTGGGCAGCATGTGAAGATCAAACCCAGTGGATTAAATGAAAGAGGACGAACAGAGCTGCTGGAGAAAAGGATGCGACTCATCAGTCAGAGCTGCTGTTTGGAGACCTGCCAGACCTGGACAGCCAGCATGCAGATAAGAACATTATACTCATGTCTTTCCTGCGCATGAACTGACCTCCAAAAGCACATTAACAGTGCTGTTCGTAAATAACTGAGAAGAAATGATTGACTATAAAGTTTGTTAAGTAACAGAATTTTTTGATGGCCCGTTTGAAAAACACACTTTGATCGATGCTGACGTTTCCTTCGTGTAAAATTGCTATTTGTGGGTTTTACTGTATGATGAAATGTGTCAACAATGCTGTAGTGTTTGAAAAAGTATTTATACATGTGGTCAGAGGACATCAACTTTGTGAAGTTTGACCTAGAAAATTTAGAAAAAAGAAGACGCAGGGGCCATTTTTCAAAAAATGCTGAACCTGTTTGTTTTTGGAAACAATGGAGATGGAAGTTCCATGATGGAACTGTCACGGAAAGTGAGAACGTTCAGATGTAGACAAAGCAGCTGAGCTTAGTGGGTGAATCTGTCATGTATCAGCACTGAGGGGCCT
Source organism: Dascyllus trimaculatus (assembly GCA_024666655.1). Classification (NCBI taxonomy): domain Eukaryota; kingdom Metazoa; phylum Chordata; class Actinopteri; family Pomacentridae; genus Dascyllus; species Dascyllus trimaculatus. The sequence continues at coordinate 10,282 of JAMOIN010001526.1, forward strand.
TCAACTCCACATGTTGGGACTGGATCACTCTGAAATGTGTTTTTCCTTTGCTCAGACTGACGGCTTTTCTGCTGTTTCCAGGGAACTGTGTCGGTGACTGGATGCGCGCGTCCTGCGTCTCCTGCTGTGATTTCCAGTTTTTCACCAGAGGAACAATCAGAGGCTGTAGAGTCCCAGAAGATCACACGCTTGTCTTATTTCGGAGGAGGACTGTTGTTGGGTGAGCAGGACTTAGGCAAGGTATCCAAGGTTCATTGTGCGTAATTACGCATGCGTTTTTGTGCGCTGACTGACGATGGCTGATTCAGTTCACAGACATTTGATTGTATGTTTAACACAGAAACTGTTATTTTAAAACCCTTCATAAATCGATAGAGCGAAACGTTCTGCAGTTTAATTTTACAATTCACAGGCAATTTACAAGATATTATAATCAAACGCCTTTAATGAAGTGTTCATGTTTAAAGAACAGTCTGACTTTGGAAGACAAAATGCACCAACAATTTTGTCTGATTTATTCAGATGAAAGTTTACTGTGTGTGAGACTGAAGATGAATGTGTGTGTGATTTATTGACCCTCTAAATGGTCCTACTTTTTACATGTTGTATTGATATTGAAAATATCTGTATTTTCATAAAAATAGAGGTAGCTGTAGTTGTTAGAGGGCTGTGTCTTTGCCCTGTTTACATTCAAAATTCTGCAGATGAGAATGATCCACTTCCTACAGCAGTCAGTGTTTCCTGTCACGTTCTCACTGAGAGATCAGTCTGACTGAAACATTCAGACAGAGCAGAAGATTTCACACATCTAACAAACTCTGTCCTGTTTACAGCTAAATGTTTTGTCACGTATTGGCTGCATGTTCTGGTGTCAACTCTTTGCTTTTGTAATGTGTGTTTGTGGACTGACAGCAGATTTTCATGTGTCGATGTTTTGTAGATTCTTGTAGCAAATTCTTCCTACATCAGATATGAAGGCATGTTATTGTCATGTCATATTCAGATTATTGTTCTGTTGTTCTTCCCTGAACAGAAAAACGTCAGGAACATGTGGTGGCAGACGAGGAGAAGCGCTCTGACTCTCAGAGAAGGTAAGGAAATGCACAGCTGTTATTTTACTGTTGTCCAAAGTATATTTTGATTATATTGGTCAGTTTTAGCTTCTTTATTTCACTTCAAAGAAAACTTTGAAAAACTTTGTTGTTCTCCAAATGCAAACCTTTCTGCTGGTAAAGTTCAAATCGTAGCCTGGGACTGATGACCTGGAAGCTATGTTTTCACTAGTTTTGATCTTGGAATGTAAAAAAAGAATAAGCTGGGTCCACATGAGTGAAGAGATATGAAGATGACTGTTTCACTAACATGTTTTTAGTGTGTGTAACTGTAAAAACTCAATTTAAAAGTAATTTTATAGAGCATACTTGGAAATGTTATGAAGCTTTCTTTTGCTCATTATTTATGATTTTTTATTACCTTAAATGTTTTGGATATAAACGAGGTCACAGCAGAACATGTAGCATGTAAATGTAGTTTTTAGTTAAACCTTATTTACTTGTTGTTTTTTCCAGAACTGATCATTTTATTTTATGAAAGGGCTTGTTTTTAATCCATTTCTTGGAGTTATTTTTTTATAAACTCTTGGCCTGTGGCTTTTAAAATGGTTAACAAACCATCTTTGATTCTATGTAGGTATTATATGTATTGATCAGTTACTTACCTAGAAACAATAACATTCTGACTGGACAGTTTTGAACTCCTGAGAGTTCAGTGTTGTAAAAACATTTCATTTATGTAACCTCTCTGCAGACTTGTTGTGGTTTCACTCAGAAAGGTCATAAATCTAAAAGCTCTTGATAGTTCTGACCAATGTGAATTCAGTTTTCTTGTATCCGTTGACCTTCATGAGTTGACCACATTAGTCTCAGTGCACTAACTGGCATCTCTGTCCTGTTAGGAAGCTCCGGTGTCCAACCACAGGGTTGTCCAGATGAACCGACCAACTGCTCCATCAGCTTCAGGGACTGGACGTCTTTGACACGTGAGAAGCTGTTAAGGCCTAAACTGAATACTTCACTTGTCCATGCATTCATACAGGATGTGTATGAGATAACATCCAAACATACTCATGCAATATGTTTTTGTATTGCATTATTGTGACATTCACTGCATGTGATTCAAAAATCACTTGCTGGCGTCACCTTAATCAAATTTTCCTAAATATTTGTTGTAAACGAGACTTCTAATGATGGCTGACCTTTAATATTATGTTTCAACAAACACATAATCACAGATTCTGTGATGGACTGAATCAGTGGTATGATAAGAATTAACAGTGAAAAATTCAAGCTCTTGTCTTACTTAGTTCCTAACATATTGTCTCCAAACACAACCTGAAATCTAGCTGTGCCACAAAATGTGCTGAAGGTGTGTTGATGGTCAAATGTTAAAATAATGTATCCATGAAAAGTATTTCATATATCAAGATAACATTTCAGATAAAACTGAAATGTACATATTTAATGATAAAAAAAAAACGATTTCAAGAAAATCAGAGATGTCTGAACAGAAGACCCCTTCTGTTGAGACAGACGGACAGGCAGTCTCAGTCTCCGCTATGCTGACAGAAAGACAGACAGACGGTCTCAGTCTCCGCTATGCTGACAGAAAGACGGACAGACGGTCTCAGTCTCCGCTATGCTGACAGAAAGACGGACAGGCAGTCTCAGTCTCCGCTATGCTGACAGAAAGACGGACAGACGGTCTCAGTCTCCGCTATGCTGACAGAAAGACAGACAGACGGTCTCAGTCTCCGCTATGCTGACAGAAAGACGGACAGACGGTCTCAGTCTCCGCTATGCTGACAGAAAGACGGACAAACGGTCTCAGTCTCCGCTATGCTGACAGAAAGACGGACAGACGGTCTCAGTCTCCGCTATGCTGACTGAAAGACAGACAGACGGTCTCAGTCTCCGCTATGCTGACAGAAAGACGGACAGACGGTCTCAGTCTTCGTAATACAGACAGAAAGACGGACAGAGCGTCTGGCCTAGCCTATGGCAGACTTCTTGTTTGCGTGGTCATGTCCCCTAGCACCACTCCTGTTGTCGAGCAACCCAGACTGCTGAATTTATATCCCGAAGTTCCGAACAAGATAACTTTGTAATTTGAGCTAATTTTTTACTGAAATTGATCCTGAAATTGTGATTTTAGTTTTTAATATTTTATATACTTGAAGGCTTGAGGGTCTTGTACTGTACGGTTGTACTGAATTTAACTGTCTGAAAAACAAGAAGGATTCATAGCTTGTTTAAATCTGTTCAAATCATATCAATATATGATATGAAAATAAGAAGCTGATATAAACTTCACATATTATAAATTGTTACAATCTCTGGACTGAGTGTTTATGATGAGGTTCATAAAACACATGTTGTCTTAATATAATTTACGTAAAACATGTTATCAGGTAACTTGGTGGAACTAAACTAAGAAAAGTGAGGAGAGTCATGTTTTCGCTTGTCTACACATGGAATTACCACCAAGAGAAGCTCCAGCAGCATTTTGTAACCATTTTACCTCACCTCCATATCAAATAAGGATTAAATATGTGAATATTGGTGAAGGAATAAGTCGTTTTAATAAGTCTAAGTCTCAGTTATACGGACAGACAGTCTCAGTCTCCGTTTAAGTCTAAGTCTTAGTTGTACCGACAGAAAGACAGTCTCAGTCTAAGTCTTAATTATATGGACAGAAAGACAGTCTTGGTGTAAGTCTAAGTCTCAGTTATACGGACAGAAAAACAGTCTCAGTCTAAGTCTAAGTCTTAATTATATGGACAGAAAGACAGTCTTGGTCTAAGTCTCGGTCTCAGTTCTATGGACAGAAAGACAGTCTTGGTCTAAGTCTCGGTCTCAGTTCTATGGACAGAAAGACAGTCTCGGTATAAGTCTCAGTTATATGGACAGAAAGACAGTCTTGGTCTAAGTCTCAGTTATATGGACAGAAAGACAGTCTCAGTTTAAGTCTAAGTCTTAGTTATATGGACAGAAAAACAGTCTCAGTCTATGTCTAAGTCTTAATTATTTGGACAGAAAGACAGTCTCAGTCTACCTCTAAGTCTTAGTTATATGGACATAAAGACAGTCTCGGTCTAAGTCTCAGTTATATGGACAGAAAGACAGTCTTGGTATAAGTCTCAGTTATATGGACAGAAAGACAGTCTCGGTATAAGTCTCAGTTATATGGACAGAAAGACAGTTTTGGTCTAAGCCTAAGCCGTAGTAATATGGACAGAAATACAGTCTCGGTCTAAGTCTAAATCTCAGTTATACGGACAGAAAGACAGTCTCAGTCTAAGTCTAAATCTCAGTTATATGGACAGAAAGACAGTCTTAGTCTAAGTCTCACTTATATGGACAGAAATACAGTCTCGGTCTAAGTCTAAGTCTCAGTTATACGGACAGAAAGACAGTCTTGGTCTAAGTCTAAGTCTCAGTTATATGGACAGAAAGACAGTCTCGATCTAAGTCCAAGTCTCAGTTGTATGGACAGAAATACAGTCTTGGTCTAAGTCTAAGTCTCAGTTCTATGGACAGAAAGACAGTCTTGGTCTAAGTCTAAGTCTCAGTTATACGGACAGAAAGACAGTCTCGATCTAAGTCTCAGTCTCAGTTATACGGACAGAAAGACAGTCTCGATCTAAGTCTAAGTCTCAGTTATACGGACAGAAAGACAGTCTTGGTCTAAGTCTAAGTCTCAGTTATACGGACAGAAAGACAGTCTCGATCTAAGTCTCAGTCTCAGTTATACGGACAGAAAGACAGTCTCGATCTAAGTCTAAGTCTCAGTTATACGGACAGAAAGACAGTCTCGATCTAAGTCTAAGTCTCAGTTATACGGACAGAAAGACAGTCTCGATCTAAGTCTAAGTCTCAGTTATATGGACAAACAGTCTCAATCTTAGTCTTAATCTAAGTCTCAGTCTCAGTTTTACAGTCAGACAGACAGCCTCAGTCTCACTTATACATACAGACAGACAAACAGGCTTGTCCTCACACATATTCAGTTTAAGTGAAGTATTCAGTTTGGGCCTAAACAGTCTCACTGAGGACCTCCATTCTTTTCTATGAGTCACACGTAAGAAGACATCATCACACCCTGAACCGAGGTCCAGAAGGACTCCGAGTTTTAAAAACACAGACTCAGTGCTCACTCAGTGTTTTGTTTTCACTCTCAGGTCTACAAGTGGATTAAGAAGGAGGACCAGAAGACCCGGAGATGCCCTGAACATGGAGTGGAGCCATCGGAGGAGAAACGTTTGCTGTTCATCCTCTCTGTCATCAGTGTGCGCTTCATGAACGTGGACCAGAGATGACCAGGAAGACAAGTGGAAGACCCCACTGCCCTCAGGAGGAAGGGCCCCCCAGAGAGCCTGGTTCCTCGCAAGGTTTGGATCTCTCAGAGGGAGTTTTTCTTTGCCACTGTCGTCCCACACTCGCTGGACAGCAGGACGAACCACCTCATCAGCAGAGACATCATGAAATCCCCTGAAGAGTCGATGTGGTGCTGCAGAGATGCTCCGAAGAACTTTGAAAAGAAAAAAAGGACTAAGAAATAAAATCCGTCAAAGTGGACAGTTTTAGTTGTTGTAGTTTCACCATCAGAGAGTTTGTCTGGTTGAAATGAAGCCCAGTGAAAACCAAGTGACAGACGTATTGAATACACAAGGAAATAAAAGATTGTTTTTACCTTTGCTTTTTTATGTGAAACACACATCAAATGTGTTTTTTCAGGTTTACAGATGACTTGTTCAAATGATAGTTTTACTCTGAATATTATTCTATCAACCAACTTTACTTACAAGATGTTCTACGTGGAGAAATCAGAAATTAAAGCTGCAAGCAGCGTCGGACGGGCCCTCGCTCCCCTCAGGGATACGCAGGTATATATGTGTTCCTAGTAAAGTGGTCACTGAGTGTAGCTCAGACAAAAGAATCTCTCCCTCGTCTCACATGAACACTTTGTTGCTCGGTCTTCCAGTTTCAGGACATCCTCTGCTCTTGTCTAAGTCCTCCTTAAACTGCACATGTCTCCGTGTGCATGCAATGAGAAGTGCAGGATGACACTTGGGCTTTCGTTGGCATCAGCCAGCTGATCCTGTTCTTCAGGCAGGCTATCTTGATGGAGACTGGTGTCCCCATCAGCTTTACAGGCATATTAGTCATTTTCAGTGACTACTTTAAGTTCCACAGAGACAGTAGCTATCTTGGTTAAAGATCTTGCGTTCTATCATATCAGGTCTGCCACTGAGCAGCCTTAACATCACATCTCACTTCTGGTCTTAGATGACTGCAGTTTAGTAATATAGCATCATATGATGAATACAAGGCAAAGTCCGGATTTGAATCCAACTGAGATGCTGTGGCAAGACCTTAAAAGGACAGTTCATGCTGGAAAACGAATACGAATACGAATACGAATACGAATACCTTTATTGTCATTGTACTCAGATTACAACGAGATTGGGTTGCTTCCCCTCTTCAGTGCAAACAATATAAAAAACACGCAGTGCAAATGTGCAGTATATATACAAATGAGATAGGACTATATACATGATAAAGGCTCTGAAATAAATATACATAAAAAAATGAAATAAGACAGGAGGTGAGGTATGTTGGTCAGAGACATTTTTGAGAGTTCAGCATGGTGATGGCTCTCGGGAAGAAGCTGTGTTTTAGTCTGTTTGTCCGTGCTTTGATGCACCTGTAGCGCCTGCCAGAGGGCAACAGGTCAAAGAGCTGAGAACCAGGGTGTGTGCTTTCCTTAATAATGTTCCGAGCTCTGCTCAGGCACCGGGTGGTGTAAATGTCCGACAGGGAGGGGAAAGGGCAGCCAATAATCCTCTGCGCTGCTTTGACTGTCCTCTGAAGCCTCACTCTGTCTGCTTCAGTGCAGCTGCTGTACCAGGTGGAGAGACAGTATGTCAATAGGCTCTCGATGGACGAGTGGTAGAACGCCAGCAGCAGCTTCTTGTCCAGGTTGTATTTCCTGAGGACCCTTAGGAAATGTAGACGCTGCTGAGCCTTCTTTGTCACTGCTGTGATGTTGTGAGTCCAGGAGAGGTCATCAGAAATCTGGACTCCCAAGAACCCGAATGTGTGGACCCTCTCTACACACACGCCATTGATGTAGAGGGGGGACGGTTCGGTCTTGTTCCTCCTGAAATCGATAACAATCTCCTTGGTTTTTGCAGTGTTCAGCTCCAGGTTGTTGTCCTTGCACCAGGTTGTTAGTCTCTGGACCTCCTCTCTGTAAGCTGTCTCATCTCCTTTTGAAATCAGGCCGACCACTGTGGTATCGTCCGCGAATTTGACAATGGTGTTGTCTTCGTGGGCTGGCCTGCAGTCGTAGGTGTAGAGACAGTACAGGAGGGGGCTCAGCACGCAGCCCTGAGGTGAGCCGGTACTCAGTGTTCGGGTGGAGGAGAGGTGGGGGCCGAGTCTCACAGCCTGGGGCCTGTTGGTCAAAAAGTCCCTGATCCACGTGCATGTGGTAGGGGGAAGGCCCAGGGTGACCAGTTTGGGGATGAGGATGTCCGGGATGATCGTATTGAATGCTGAGCTGTAATCCACGAAGAGCATCCTGGCGTAGGTCTGCTGTCTCTCCAGGTGGCTCAGCACAGCATGCAGAGCAGTGTTGATGGCATCCTCAGTCGATCTGTTTGCCCGGTATGCGAACTGGTGAGGGTCCAGTGTTGGGGGGAGACAGTCTTTGATGTGCTGGAGAACCAGTCTCTCCAAGCACTTCATAATTATGGGTGTGAGGGCAACAGGGCGGTAGTCATTGAGGTTGGATGTGGGTGACCTTTTGGGGACTGGGATGATGGTGGAGGATTTCAGACAGGAGGGGATGACTGCTTGGGCCAGGGAGAGGTTGAAAATCCTGCAGAAGACGTGTGACAGCTGGTGGGCACACGCTTTGAGCACCTTGCCGGGTACTCCGTCGGGACCAGCAGCCTTCTTAGGGTCCACTGCCAGGAGCACACGCCTCACATCGTGTTCTTCGACAGTGAGTGGGGGGGTGTTGGGGCCTGGGGGGCAGGGAGGGGCGATTGAGGTGAGTCAAAGCGGGCAAAGAAGCAGTTCAGTTCCTCTGCCAGCGACACACTCAGGTCCCCTGGTGTTACATCAGAGCCTCTGTAGTTGGTGATGCTCTGTAGGCCCTGCCACATCTCCCGTGGTCTATTGCTGGCAAAGTGCGACTCTAACCTCCTCTTGTGGTCCGCTTTGGCTTGTTTGATACCTTTCTTCAGGTCAGCACGAGCCGCACTGTACAGAGCTCTGTCACCTGACCTAAAGGCGGCATCACGGGCCTTGAGGAGTGAGCGGACCTGGCTGGACATCCAGGGTTTTTGGTTTGGGAAAACCCGGATGGTCTTGTCCACGGACACAGTTTCCATGCAGAACCTGACGTAGTCCAAGAGAGTCACTGTGTATGTGTCCAGGTCTTCATGTACAAAGAGGTCCCAGTTTGTTTGTTGGAGGCAGTCCTGTAATTCGGCCAGAGCAGTTTCAGGCCAGGTCGTGATGGTCTTTGTGGTGGGCCTGGACCTGCGTCTGTAGGGGGTGTATGCAGGGGTGAGCAGCAGGGAGAGATGGTCTGACTGGCCGAGGTGGGGTAGCGGTATGGCTCTGTAACCGTGCTTGATGTTCGAGTACACGTGATCCAGAGTGTTTCCTCCTCTTGTTGGGCACTTTACATGCTGGTGGAATTTTGGCAGTACAGTCTTTAAGTTGGCCTTATTGAAGTCTCCCGATACTATATGAACGCCATCAGGGTGAACCCGCAGCTGTTTGTTGATGGCGTTCGATAGTGCAGAGAGCGCCGTGCTAGCGTTAGCATCGGGAGGAATGTAAACAGCAGTGACGATCACTACTGTTAGCTCTCTCGGAAGAAAATAAGGCCGACATTTAACAGACATGTACTCAATGTCAGGGGAGCAGTGCTTCTCTATGACCAAGCTGTTGTTGCACCAGTCCTCATGCACGTAAATACAGAGCCCCCCACCTCTGCTCTTACCGGAGTCCGTCGTACGATCCCCGCGGTGTAGAGAGCGTCCGGCTAGCTGGACGCTAGCATCGGGGATCCCCGGGTTTAGCCAGGTCTCCGTGATAACGAGCACACAACAGTCTCTGACGTAGCGGTTTCCCGAAAGTTGTAATTCCAGGTCGTCCATTTTGTGGGCCACGGATCTGGCGTTTGTGAGGTAGAGGCTTGGCAGAGGTGGCTTGTGTGGATGGTTTCGTAGCTTTAGCAGGAGCCCGGACCTGCGGCCCCGCTTCTGCTTCCTTTCCCTCCGACGTCGCCTGCGTCGCCTCCCAGACCCGATAACGATCCACGGTGAGCCCGGCGGCCTCGCTATTTCGTCGGGGATATTGTGGTTGTTGTGGTAGTCTCTGGAGACGGTTAGTTTGTGTCTGTAACCGATGTCCACAATGTCCTGGCGGGTGTATTGTCGGTCAGCCGACGTGGACGTGAGCAAAAATGACGAGCAAATATAAATAAAAAGTAAAAAAGAGCACCGAAAGGGAGAGCCGTGAGCCGCTGCGACTGTGCGCGCCGCCATCTTGAGTCTACCATCTAATGTGATCAAATTAAAACTGTTCTGCAGAGAGGAGTGGACCAGAATTCCTCCAGGCCATGGAAAAGACTGATCACAAGCTGGAACAAACATTAAACTGCAGTAGTTGCTGCCAAGGGTGGACCTAGTTATTAGGTTTAGGGGGGCAATTACTTTTTCAGAGGGGCGATACAGGTTTTCAGTAAATCTTTAATAAATCAGAATTTAAAATATGCATGTTGTGTTTTGTGGGTTGTCTCTGTTTAATATTTAATAAATATAAATATTAGTTTGATGATCTGGAACATTTAAATGTGAGAAATATGCAACAATAGAAGATTCTGTGGGGCAAATACTTTTTCATGGCACTGTAACGTCTACCTACAGTTCATCTCCTGTTTGTACAAGATTACTTTAGGGCGTCTATATTCTACTATAGAAACGAACAAACTGTCAGTAGATGATCCATCATCTGTTTAGTAATCAACCTTCACGACGCACATGCGCGTGTTTGCGTCATGTCGAATGGAACGGTGATGCGCGGCTCCTATAAAAGGCCCCGCAGGCTGCTCACGGTCTCACTTCGGACTTGGACTTGGAGGTGAACGTCTGGAAAGCCGAACCCTGTGAAGATCTGGACGCTGGGCAGCATGTGAAGATCAAACCCAGTGGATTAAATGAAAGAGGACGAACAGAGCTGCTGGAGAAAAGGATGCGACTCATCAGTCAGAGCTGCTGTTTGGAGACCTGCCAGACCTGGACAGCCAGCATGCAGATAAGAACATTATACTCATGTCTTTCCTGCGCATGAACTGACCTCCAAAAGCACATTAACAGTGCTGTTCGTAAATAACTGAGAAGAAATGATTGACTATAAAGTTTGTTAAGTAACAGAATTTTTTGATGGCCCGTTTGAAAAACACACTTTGATCGATGCTGACGTTCCTTCGTGTAAAATTGCTATTTGTGGGTTTTACTGTATGATGAAATGTGTCAACAATGCTGTAGTGTTTGAAACATATTTATACATGTGGTCAGAGGACATCAACTTTGTGAAGTTTGACCTAGAAAATTTAGAAAAAAGAAGACGCAGGGGCCATTTTTCAAAAAATGCTGAACCTGTTTGTTTTTGGAAACAATGGAGATGGAAGTTCCATGATGGAACTGTCATGGAAAGTGAGAACGTTCAGATGTAGACAAAGCAGCTGAGCTTAGTGGGTGAATCTGTCATGTATCAGCACTGAGGGGCCTTCAACTCCACATGTTGGGACTGGATCACTCTGAAATGTGTTTTTCCTTTGCTCAGACTGACGGCTTTTCTGCTGTTTCCAGGGAACTGTGTCGGTGACTGGATGCGCGCGTCCTGCGTCTCCTGCTGTGATTTCCAGTTTTTCACCAGAGGAACAATCAGAGGCTGTAGAGTCCCAGAAGATCACACGCTTGTCTTATTTCGGAGGAGGACTGTTGTTGGGTGAGCAGGACTTAGGCAAGGTATCCAAGGTTCATTGTGCGTAATTACGCATGCGTTTTTGTGCGCTGACTGACGATGGCTGATTCAGTTCACAGACATTTGATTGTATGTTTAACACAGAAACTGTTATTTTAAAACCCTTCATAAATCGATAGAGCGAAACGTTCTGCAGTTTAATTTTACAATTCACAGGCAATTTACAAGATATTATAATCAAACGCCTTTAATGAAGTGTTCATGTTTAAAGAACAGTCTGACTTTGGAAGACAAAATGCACCAACAATTTTGTCTGATTTATTCAGATGAAAGTTTACTGTGTGTGAGACTGAAGATGAATGTGTGTGTGATTTATTGACCCTCTAAATGGTCCTACTTTTTACATGTTGTATTGATATTGAAAATATCTGTATTTTCATAAAAATAGAGGTAGTTGTAGTTGTTAGAGGGCTGTGTCTTTGCCCTGTTTACATTCAAAATTCTGCAGATGAGAATGATCCACTTCCTACAGCAGTCAGTGTTTCCTGTCACGTTGTCACTGAGAGATCAGTCTGACTGAAACATTCAGACAGAGCAGAAGATTTCACACATCTAACAAACTCTGTCCTGTTTACAGCTAAATGTTTTGTCACGTATTGGCTGCATGTTCTGGTGTCAACTCTTTGCTTTTGTAATGTGTGTTTGTGGACTGACAGCAGATTTTCATGTGTCGATGTTTTGTAGATTCTTGTAGCAAATTCTTCCTACATCAGATATGAAGGCATGTTATTGTCATGTCATATTCAGATTATTGTTCTGTTGTTCTTCCCTGAACAGAAAAACGTCAGGAACATGTGGTGGCAGACGAGGAGAAGCGCTCTGACTCTCAGAGAAGGTAAGGAAATGCACAGCTGTTATTTTACTGTTGTCCAAAGTAGATTTTGATTATATTGGTCAGTTTTAGCTTCTTTATTTCACTTCAAAGAAAACTTTGAAAAACTTTGTTGTTCTCCAAATGCAAACCTTTCTGCTGGTAAAGTTCAAATCGTAGCCTGGGACTGATGACCTGGAAGCTATGTTTTCACTAGTTTTGATCTTGGAATGTAAAAAAAGAATAAGCTGGGTCCACATGAGTGAAGAGATATGAAGATGACTGTTTCACTAACATGTTTTTAGTGTGTGTAACTGTAAAAACTCAATTTAAAAGTAATTTTATAGAGCATACTTGGAAATGTTATGAAGCTTTCTTTTGCTCATTATTTATGATTTTTTATTACCTTAAATGTTTTGGATATAAACGAGGTCACAGCAGAACATGTAGCATGTAAATGTAGTTTTTAGTTAAACCTTATTTACTTGTTGTTTTTTCCCGAACTGATCATTTTATTTTATGAAAGGGCTTGTTTTTAATCCATTTCTTGGAGTTATTTTTTTATAAACTCTTGGCCTGTGGCTTTTAAAATGGTTAACAAACCATCTTTGATTCTATGTAGGTATTATATGTATTGATCAGTTACTTACCTAGAAACAATAACATTCTGACTGGACAGTTTTGAACTCCTGAGAGTTCAGTGTTGTAAAAACATTTCATTTATGTAACCTCTCTGCAGACTTGTTGTGGTTTCACTCAGAAAGGTCATAAATCTAAAAGCTCTTGATAGTTCTGACCAATGTGAATTCAGTTTTCTTGTATCCGTTGACCTTCATGAGTTGACCACATTAGTCTCAGTGCACTAACTGGCATCTCTGTCCTGTTAGGAAGCTCCGGTGTCCAACCACAGGGTTGTCCAGATGAACCGACCAACTGCTCCATCAGCTTCAGTGACTGGACGTCTTTGACACGACCAACTCGTCTGTTTGTGAGAAGCTGTTAAGGCCTAAACTGAATACTTCACTTGTCCATGCATTCATACAGGATGTGTATGAGATAACATCCAAACATACTCATGCAATATGTTTTTGTATTGCATTATTATGACATTCACTGCATGTGATTCAAAAATCACTTGCTGGCGTCACCTTAATCAAATTTTCCTAAATATTTGTTGTAAACGAGACTTCTAATGATGGCTGACCTTTAATATTATGTTTCAACAAACACATAATCACAGATTCTGTGATGGACTGAATCAGTGGGATGATAAGAATTAACAGTGAAAAATTCAAGCTCTTGTCTTACTTAGTTCCTAACATATTGTCTCCAAACACAACCTGAAATCTAGCTGTGCCACAAAATGTGCTGAAGGTGTGTTGATGGTCAAATGTTAAAATAATGTATCCATGAAAAGTATTTCATATATCAAGATAACATTTCAGATAAAACTGAAATGTACATATTTAATGATAAAAAAAAACGATTTCAAGAAAATCAGAGATGTCTGAACAGAAGACCCCTTCTGTTGAGACAGACGGACAGGCAGTCTCAGTCTCCGCTATGCTGACAGAAAGACAGACAGACGGTCTCAGTCTCCGCTATGCTGACAGAAAGACGGACAGACGGTCTCAGTCTCCGCTATGCTGACAGAAAGACGGACAGGCAGTCTCAGTCTCCGCTATGCTGACAGAAAGACGGACAGACGGTCTCAGTCTCCGCTATGCTGACAGAAAGACAGACAGACGGTCTCAGTCTCCGCTATGCTGACAGAAAGACGGACAGACGGTCTCAGTCTCCGCTATGCTGACAGAAAGACGGACAAACGGTCTCAGTCTCCGCTATGCTGACAGAAAGACGGACAGACGGTCTCAGTCTCCGCTATGCTGACTGAAAGACAGACAGACGGTCTCAGTCTCCGCTATGCTGACAGAAAGACGGACAGACGGTCTCAGTCTTCGTAATACAGACAGAAAGACGGACAGAGCGTCTGGCCTAGCCTATGGCAGACTTCTTGTTTGCGTGGTCATGTCCCCTAGCACCACTCCTGTTGTCGAGCAACCCAGACTGCTGAATTTATATCCCGAAGTTCCGAACAAGATAACTTTGTAATTTGAGCTAATTTTTTACTGAAATTGATCCTGAAATTGTGATTTTAGTTTTTAATATTTTATATACTTGAAGGCTTGAAGGTCTTGTACTGTACGGTTGTACTGAATTTAACTGTCTGAAAAACAAGAAGGATTCATAGCTTGTTTAAATCTGTTCAAATCATATCAATATATGATATGAAAATAAGAAGCTGATATAAACTTCACATATTATAAATTGTTACAATCTCTGGACTGAGTGTTTATGATGAGGTTCATAAAACACATGTTGTCTTAATATAATTTACGTAAAACATGATATCAGGTAACTTGGTGGAACTAAACTAAGAAAAG
>JAMOIN010001591.1:0-24649 GCA_024666655.1 Dascyllus trimaculatus
GTCCGAAAAGTGAAAAAAAACGTCATAGTATAGTATGTCGTCCGAAAAGTGTCAAAAACGTCATGGTCTAGTATGTCGTCCAAAATGTGAAAAAAAACGTCATAGTATAGTATGTCGTCCGAAAAGTGTCAAAAACGTCATAGTATAGTATGTCGTCCAAAATGTGTCAAAAACGTCATAGTATAGTATGTCGTCCGAAAAGTGTCAAAAACGTCATGGTCTAGTATGTCGTTCAAAATGTGTCAAAAACGTCATAGTATAGTATGTCGTCCGAAAAGTGAAAAAAAACGTCATAGTATAGTATGTCGTCTGAAATGCGATAAAAACGTCATAGTATAGTATGTCGTTCAAAAAGTGAAAAAAACGTCATAGTATAGTATGTCGTTCAAAAAGTGAAAAAAACGTCATAGTATAGTATGTCGTTCGAAATGTGAAAAAAAGCGTCATAGTATAGTATGTCGTCCGAAAAGTGAAAAAAATGTCATAGTATAGTATGTCGTCCAAAATGTGAAAAAAAACGTCATAGTATAGTATGTCGTCCGAAAAGTGTCAAAAACATCATAGTATAGTATGTCGTCCGAAATGTGAAAAAAACATCATAGTATAGTATGTCGTCCGAAATACGTCAAAAAACGTCATAGTATAGTATGTCGTCCAAAATGTGAAAAAAACGTCATGGTCTAGTATGTCGTTCAAAAAGTGAAAAAAACGTCATAGTATAGTATGTCGTCCAAAATGTGAAAAAAAACGTCATAGTTTAGTATGTCGTCCAAAAAGTGAAAAAAACGTCATAGTATAGTATGTCGTCCAAAATGTGAAAAAAAACGTCATAGTATAGTATGTCGTCTGAAATGTGTCAAAAACGTCATAGTATAGTATGTCGTCCGAAAAGTGTCAAAAACGTCATGGTATAGTATGTCGTCCAAAATGTGAAAAAAAACGTCATAGTATAGTATGTCGTCCAAAATGTGAAAAAAAACGTCATAGTATAGTATGTCGTCCGAAAAGTGTCAAAAACGTCATGGTCTAGTATGTCGTTCAAAAAGTGAAAAAAACGTCATAGTATAGCATGTCGTCCGAAAAGTGAAAAAAAACGTCAGAGTATAGTATGTCGTCCGAAAAGTGAAAAAAAACGTCATACTATAGTATGTCGTCTGAAATGCGATAAAAACGTCATAGTATAGTATGTCGTTCAAAAAGTGAAAAAAACGTCATAGTATAGTATGTCGTTCAAAAAGTGAAAAAAACGTCATAGTATAGTATGTCGTCCGAAATGTGAAAAAAAGCGTCATAGTATAGTATGTCGTCCGAAATGTGAAAAAAACATCATAGTATAGTATGTCGTCCAAAATGTGTCAAAAACGTCATAGTATAGTATGTCATCCGAAAAGTGAGAAAAACGTCATAGTCTAGTATGTCGTTCAAAAAGTGAAAAAAATGTCATAGTATAGTATGTCGTCCGAAATGTGAAAAAAACATCATAGTATAGTATGTCGTCCAAAATGTGAAAAAAACGTCATGGTCTAGTATGTCGTTCAAAAAGTGAAAAAAACGTCATAGTATAGTATGTCGTCCAAAATGTGAAAAAAAACGTCATAGTATAGTATGTCGTCCGAAAAGTGTCAAAAACGTCATAGTATAGCATGTCGTTCGAAAAGTGAAAAAAATGTCATAGTATAGTATGTCGTCCAAAATGTGTCAAAAACGTCATAGTATAGTATGTCGTCCGAAAAGTGTCAAAAACGTCATGGTCTAGTATGTCGTTCAAAATGTGTCAAAAACGTCATAGTATAGTATGTCGTCCGAAAAGTGAAAAAAAACGTCATAGTATAGTATGTCGTCTGAAATGCGATAAAAACGTCATAGTATAGTATGTCGTTCAAAAAGTGAAAAAAACGTCATAGTATAGTATGTCGTTCAAAAAGTGAAAAAAACGTCATAGTATAGTATGTCGTCCGAAATACGTCAAAAAACGTCATCGTATAGTATGTCGTCCAAAATATGTCAAAAAACGTCATAGTATAGTATGTCGTCCGAAAAGTGAAAAAAAACGTCATGGTATAGTATGTCGTCCGAAAAGTGAAAAAAAACGTCATAGTATAGTATGTCGTCCGAAATACGTCAAAAAACGTCATCGTATAGTATGTCGTCCGAAATATGTCAAAAAACGTCATAGTATAGTATGTCGTCCGAAATGCGATAAAAACGTCATAGTATAGTATGTCGTCCGAAATGCGATAAAAATGTCATAGTATAGTATGTCGTCCGAAATGCGATAAAAACGTCATAGTATAGTATGTCGTCCGAAAAGTGTCAAAAACATCATAGTATAGTATGTCGTCCGAAATGTGAAAAAAACATCATAGTATAGTATGTCGTCCGAAATATGTCAAAAAACGTCATAGTATAGTATGTCGTCCGAAATATGTCAAAAAACGTCATAGTATAGTATGTCGTCCGAAAAGTGAAAAAAAACGTCATAGTATAGTATGTCGTCCGAAATACGTCAAAAAACGTCATCGTATAGTATGTCGTCCGAAATATGTCAAAAAACGTCATAGTATAGTATGTCGTCCGAAAAGTGAAAAAAAACGTCATGGTATAGTATGTCGTCCGAAAAGTGAAAAAAAACGTCATAGTATAGTATGTCGTCCGAAATACGTCAAAAAACGTCATCGTATAGTATGTCGTCCGAAATATGTCAAAAAACGTCATAGTATAGTATGTCGTCCGAAATGCGATAAAAACGTCATAGTATAGTATGTCGTCCGAAATGCGATAAAAATGTCATAGTATAGTATGTCGTCCGAAATGCGATAAAAACGTCATAGTATAGTATGTCGTCCGAAAAGTGTCAAAAACATCATAGTATAGTATGTCGTCCGAAATGTGAAAAAAACATCATAGTATAGTATGTCGTCCGAAATACGTCAAAAAACGTCATAGTATAGTATGTCGTCCAAAATGTGAAAAAAACGTCATGGTCTAGTATGTCGTTCAAAAAGTGAAAAAAACGTCATAGTATAGTATGTCGTCCAAAATGTGAAAAAAAACGTCATAGTTTAGTATGTCGTCCAAAAAGTGAAAAAAACGTCATAGTATAGTATGTCGTCCAAAATGTGAAAAAAAACGTCATAGTATAGTATGTCGTCTGAAATGTGTCAAAAACGTCATAGTATAGTATGTCGTCCGAAAAGTGTCAAAAACGTCATGGTATAGTATGTCGTCCAAAATGTGAAAAAAAACGTCATAGTATAGTATGTCGTCCAAAATGTGAAAAAAAACGTCATAGTATAGTATGTCGTCCGAAAAGTGTCAAAAACGTCATGGTCTAGTATGTCGTTCAAAAAGTGAAAAAAACGTCATAGTATAGCATGTCGTCCGAAAAGTGAAAAAAAACGTCAGAGTATAGTATGTCGTCCGAAAAGTGAAAAAAAACGTCATACTATAGTATGTCGTCTGAAATGCGATAAAAACGTCATAGTATAGTATGTCGTCCGAAATGTGAAAAAAAGCGTCATAGTATAGTATGTCGTCCGAAATGTGAAAAAAACATCATAGTATAGTATGTCGTCCAAAATGTGTCAAAAACGTCATAGTATAGTATGTCGTTCAAAAAGTGAAAAAAATGTCATAGTATAGTATGTCGTCCGAAAAGTGTCAAAAACGTCATAGTATAGTATGTCGTCCGAAATGTGAAAAAAACATCATGGTATAGTATGTCGTCCAAAATGTGAAAAAAACGTCATGGTCTAGTATGTCGTTCAAAAAGTGAAAAAAACGTCATAGTATAGTATGTCGTCCAAAATGTGAAAAAAAACGTCATAGTATAGTATGTCGTCCGAAAAGTGTCAAAAACGTCATAGTATAGCATGTCGTTCGAAAAGTGAAAAAAATGTCATAGTATAGTATGTCGTCCGAAATACGTCAAAAAACGTCATCGTATAGTATGTCGTCCGAAAAGTGAAAAAAAACGTCATGGTATAGTATGTCGTCCGAAATACGTCAAAAAACGTCATAGTATAGTATGTCGTCCGAAATACGTCAAAAAACGTCATCGTATAGTATGTCGTCCGAAATATGTCAAAAAACGTCATAGTATAGTATGTCGTCCGAAATGCGATAAAAACGTCATAGTATAGTATGTCGTCCGAAATGCGATAAAAACGTCATAGTATAGTATGTCGTCCGAAATGCGATAAAAACGTCATAGTATAGTATGTCGTCCGAAATGCGATAAAAATGTCATAGTATAGTATGTCGTCCGAAATGCGATAAAAACGTCATAGTATAGTATGTCGTCCGAAAAGTGTCAAAAACATCATAGTATAGTATGTCGTCCGAAATGTGAAAAAAACATCATAGTATAGTATGTCGTCCGAAATACGTCAAAAAACGTCATGGTCTAGTATGTCGTTCAAAAAGTGAAAAAAACGTCATAGTATAGTATGTCGTCCAAAATGTGAAAAAAAACGTCATAGTTTAGTATGTCGTCCAAAAAGTGAAAAAAACGTCATAGTATAGTATGTCGTCCAAAATGTGAAAAAAAACGTCATAGTATAGTATGTCGTCTGAAATGTGTCAAAAACGTCATAGTATAGTATGTCGTCCGAAAAGTGTCAAAAACGTCATGGTATAGTATGTCGTCCAAAATGTGAAAAAAAACGTCATAGTATAGTATGTCGTCCGAAAAGTGTCAAAAACGTCATAGTATAGTATGTCGTTCAAAAAGTGAAAAAAACGTCATAGTATAGCATGTCGTCCGAAAAGTGAAAAAAAACGTCAGAGTATAGTATGTCGTCCGAAAAGTGAAAAAAAACGTCATACTATAGTATGTCGTCTGAAATGCGATAAAAACGTCATAGTATAGTATGTTGTCCGAAATGTGAAAAAAAGCGTCATAGTATAGTATGTCGTCCGAAATGTGAAAAAAACATCATAGTATAGTATGTCGTCCAAAATGTGTCAAAAACGTCATAGTATAGTATGTCATCCGAAAAGTGAGAAAAACGTCATAGTATAGTATGTCGTTCAAAAAGTGAAAAAAATGTCATAGTATAGTATGTCGTCCGAAAAGTGTCAAAAACGTCATAGTATAGTATGTCGTCCGAAATGTGAAAAAAACATCATAGTATAGTATGTCGTCCAAAATGTGAAAAAAACGTCATTGTCTAGTATGTCGTTCAAAAAGTGAAAAAAACGTCATAGTATAGTATGTCGTCCAAAATGTGAAAAAAAACGTCATAGTATAGTATGTCGTCCGAAAAGTGTCAAAAACGTCATAGTATAGCATGTCGTTCGAAAAGTGAAAAAAATGTCATAGTATAGTATGTCGTCCGAAAAGTGTCAAAAACGTCATGGTCTAGTATGTCGTTCAAAATGTGTCAAAAACGTCATAGTATAGTATGTCGTCCGAAAAGTGAAAAAAAACGTCATAGTATAGTATGTCGTCTGAAATGCGATAAAAACGTCATAGTATAGTATGTCGTTCAAAAAGTGAAAAAAAGCGTCATAGTATAGTATGTCGTCCGAAATGTGAAAAAAACATCATAGTATAGTATGTCGTCCAAAATGTGTCAAAAACGTCATAGTATAGTATGTCGTCCGAAATATGTCAAAAAATGTCATAGTATAGTATGTCGTCCGAAAAGTGAAAAAAAACGTCATGGTATAGTATGTCGTCCGAAATATGTCAAAAAACGTCATCGTATAGTATGTCGTTCAAAAAGTGAAAAAAACGTCATCGTATAGTATGTCGTCCGAAATGTGTCAAAAAACGTCATCGTATAGTATGTCGTCCGAAATATGTCAAAAAACGTCATCGTATAGTATGTCGTCCGAAATGCGATAAAAACGTCATAGTATAGTATGTCGTCCGAAAAGTGAAAAAAAACGTCATAGTATAGTATGTCGTCCGAAAAGTGAAAAAAAACGTCATAGTATAGTATGTCGTCCGAAATGCGATAAAAACGTCATAGTATAGTATGTCGTCCGAAATGCGATAAAAATGTCATAGTATAGTATGACGTTTTTATCACTTTTCAGACGACATACTATACTATGACGTTTTTTCCAGTTTTCGGACGACATGCTTTGCTGTGACTCCACCTACTACACCGGTGAGGTGTGACACACTGTCACACCTCACCGGTGTGTCACACCTCACCTGTCTGTTGTTTCCTCCAATCACCAGGCATCACCATCTTCTCCGTGGGAACGGCCTGGGCGCCGCTGGATGACCTCAGAGTGATGTCATCAGAGCCCAAGGACAGCCACACCTTCTTCACCAGAGAGTTCAACGGCCTCACCGAGTTCATCCCGGCGCTGGTTCGAGGAATCTGCAGAGACTTCACGGAGAACAACTGAGGAACCACACACACACACACACACACACACACACACACACACACAGACAGAAGAACACACACACACTCTGTATATAATGTACTCACTAATACTGCAAACCCCTGTACATAAAGACTCTTCTTCACCAAGAACCTTGTTTCTATTTAAGTTTGAGCCGCTGGGAAATGATCAGACACCGATCAATATTATTGACAGTCAATCCAGAATCAATCAGTCGTTGCTGCGAGATTCAACATTACCACAGCTAAGAACACGTTAGGTGTCAAAAAATCAGTTCAAGGTAATTAAAGGATTTTTACTTTTCAGGTGCCTGAATTATGTTTATGAGAACGAGAGTTGGAAAAAAGTATTTGGTAAAAAAATCACAATGAAATGACTGTAATGTAGATTTTAAAGTGAGAAATGTGTGTTAATTAAATAAATAAATCGGGCAAATATTCCAGATTCCAGACCAGTGTCCATGTGATGACGATGAGGAGCAAAACAAGAAATCAGTTGTAAACTTCAAAGTCGTCCTATAATTAAGAAATGCTTCATTTGTTAGTTGTAATTATAGAATAAGAATGAAAACCATCCCATGATTACATCTTATACTTAATTGGTTTTAAATTATTACAATTGAATTCTAACATTTAACTATATTTGTTTTAATTACATTAAATTTTAGAATTTAATTGTAATCTTTTGCACAACTCATCAAATAAATTCGGCCAAGTTCAGTTTTCAGGATCAATTTATTACAAGAACAGAAAATAATCCTATTTAAGACGTTTGGATCTTTTAATTAATCTTGTAAAGACATTAAAAAGTCAGACTCATTAATTTTAATGTAAAAAAACCCAAAGTAAATAGTTTCCTCGTTGTTTGGACGTCTGTAATTATCGGAGAATCAACCGAGGACTTGGAATGACAAGAAACGATTTCAAAATAAAGCTCAGAGTTGCTTTAATTCCAGTTTCAGTGAGTTTATCTTTGTTCTGTTGCTTAAATCCAGATCAGTTTGATTCTGATGGCTTCTTCCAGTCGAGGGACTGATTTTAAATCCACATTAAACCTTTCAGGAGGTTGAATCACTTCTAGAACCTGCTCCGATCCTCTGGACGAAACGTTTTCCTGAAACAGTTTCAGACAAAATCCTGTTTTTAGTTTTTTAGTTTCCTGAATCTTCTGCATGAAGTCGATTGAAGCTTCAACTGAACATTTTCTGTTTCTCTGAGGCTTTAATCTGTCTGGATCCTGAAAGCAGCTCGTCCTGATGTACGTTTGAAAACCTGCTCGTTCTGTTTGGTTCTTCGGTCTTAGAATCTTCTCTCTAAAGACGTTAATTTAAACTTTGGTTTTTAACAAACGGATTCAGAGCAAATCTGAATAAAAGGACCGAAGTTTCTATCTGAGCGTCTGGAAACAACTTTAACTCTAAATCTCATTTAAACACATGTTCAGTCAGAATGAATGCGTCTGAATCAAAGGACATACTGGGGGTTTGATTCTGGAGGTTTCTGCTGCAGGTTTCACGGAGGGAAAAATAATTCCTGCTCACAAAAGAAGAACTAGAGACGAATAAAACATGTTCAGGATTCTACTGGAGCTTTATCGGTTCTTGAGCTGAAGTGTTTTTTCTTTTTGTTTTTATTAATAAAACATGAATCTAATGATCAGATCTGAAGCTACTTAATCACAAAAGAATCACGTGAAGCTGCTGCTACGCTAGTTAGCTTTTAGCTAACTAGCTGCTACGCTAGTTAGCTTTTAGCAGGACTGCTTCATCTTTGTCTGCGTAATGATTTTAAATCTTATTTATGTGACAAATCACATTAATCACAAGAATTAAAAGTGAGTTTTCAAAAATCTAAATACAGAATTGTGCAGCTAAACTAGCTTTAGCTCCGGCTAACAGCTAACATTTAGCTTAAACAGCCCGAGTGCACTAACAGCAGTTTGCTTTTTCCCCTCCAACATTAAAAATACAAAACTATAACATGTTTCTATATGAAATAAGTCAGTTAAAACTCTTACTACAAAACAAAGCACTTTCAATGAAACATAGTAAATGATGAGCAAAGGAGAAACTTTATTCAAGGCTAAGAGTTAGCAGTTAGCATTAATTAGCTTGAATTGTTTGACCTCTTTTCTGGATATTTTCTCACCAAATATAAATGATGCCAAAACATGTTTTAAGGAGAGATGTGAAGCATAAAAGTAACTTTTCTAACTACAAAGCAGTTAAATTAGCTTTAGCTCCGGCTAACAGCTAGCATTTAGCTTAAATAGCCTGAGGGCACTTACTGCAGTTTGTTTTTTTCATCTCTTTTCAGACTTTTTTCCCCCCAAACTTCAAATTATCTACTAAATTATGTTTTTATGGTGAGATTAGATTTTCTAAAGTCAGTTAAAACTCTTACTACAAAACAAAACACTTTGATTAAATGATTGATTAGAAAATGATGAACAAAGGAGAAACTGTATTTAAGGCTCACAGTTAGCAGTTAGCATTATTAGCTTGAACTCTTTTGGCCTCTTTTCTGGATATTTTCTCATCAAATATAAATTATGTCAAAACATGTTTTATTGAGAGATGTGAAGCTTAAAAGGCCGAAACTTTTCTGAGTCTAAAGCAGCAAAACTCAGCTTCTCAAAATTAGCGAAAAGGATAAGTGGCTAAATTAGCTTCACATTAGCATGAATGCAGTCGCTGCTTTTCATATTATAGAGACATGATAAAACCTGTTTTAGTGAGACGTTAAAGTCAGTTACTTGTTTGTTTTAACAAATTAAGTTTGATAAAAGTAGTTTCTATTTCTAAATGACTGATTAGCAAACGATCAGAAAATCAATCGTCGTTTACAGAAATATTTAAAATCATGGTTTAAACGTTTTAAAAGTGAATATCTGCATATTTTCTACTCGTTTTAAATATTTATGTCAGATAACAAATTAAGTTTTTAGGGTTTTGGAGCAAAACTGAGCTTTTAAAAATCACTAAACAAGGAAAAAGTGGCTAATTTAGCGTTTAGCTAAGGCTAACAGGAAGTACAGTTTCATCTTTTACCTCTATTAAAATGGCGTGTTGTCGAATCTTATTGTGAAATAAGGGGTTGGAAATTAGTTTCTGTTTCATCTTCATATTTCTTTATAAGTTTAATTTAGAAATTTAAATTTTACTTGTAAAAATAAAAGATCAGAAAACGAGTCTCCATTGAACAAAAGGTTTAATTTGACTTTTTATTCTAAATGTGATGGTTTTCAGTTTATTTTAATTTTAGTGTTGATTAACTACATTTTTAAAGGTGTTAATTAGTTTTTTATCTCTTTTATTGGCTTCAACACGTCGTCACACTGAGATGTCAGAAAGTCTTCTGGTGGTTTTATTCTTTTATACGACGCTTCATGTTTTAGTGGTTCAGCTGTTGGTCGATTAAACTAAACGTCTATTCACATGCACTGTGATCAATACAGTTATTGATCTGATCCACTGATCGGTACTTTGCTGGATGTTTTTTTCCCTCCGTGTCGCCTGTCAGGTTTCATCATCAGCCTGCAGAATATGTTTAATGTGTAACTAATTATAATCTTTGAAAGGCTTACCTGTGTTACCTGTGTTACCTGTGTTACCTGGGTGTTTCCATGGTGTCGGCCAGATGTGTCCAGATGTGTCCAGATGTTTTCAGCTGTTAGAGCAATAAAAACATGAAGAATCTGCTTTACTTCCTGTGTGAATGAAGCATCTGATGGGTTCGGTTGTTACCTGATGATTCTGTCTCTTTCCTGTATTTATTTCTTGTTTCCAATAAAGTTTAGTTGTTTTTACACTTTGTCTGGATGTTCGTGTCGCGGCGGCGCCACCTGCTGTCCACACACATGCACAGAATGATCCTTCAAACCTGTTTCTGTTTCATCAGCTGCAGTTCAGGTTTAAATCCACGGTTTCTGACGTTTAAATGAAACCTGCTGCTGCGTAAATCTAAAAAAACGCTCAGGAGCAGCAGCAGGTGAAAGGTACAGATAATACAGATAATACAGGTGTTACAGGTGATATAAATGTGCAGGAGAGTTAGTTTTAGTTTAGTTACTTACACAGAATCCGTCACCTCTGATGTCCATCCAGAAAAGCGTCCATCAGCCTGTAGAGTCCAGAGGGAAGCTGCTGCAGAATCGGACAGTTTTTAAGCCTCCTTTGGTTTGTTCTGAAGACGATCTCTCTCTGGGAGCCTCGACTTGGTCAAACCTGAACTCACGGACGTCAAACACACATTTTCAGAGTCGGTGTGATTTAAACTTCCCGACGATATCATGATCTGTGATTTACATCCAGAGTAAATCTCCACTAATGGACCTGGAAGTTTAGAGAAAAGCACCATTCAGAACTCCATAGAGAATCTGTTTGATTTTAGTTTCATCAGTTTCACAGGAATCAGAGAAAAACAAGCTGAAAAAATACAGTTATAACTATTAAATAAATACTATAGATACCACATAAAACTACTAATAATGTTCTGTAATTAAAATACATTGGGTCTCTTTAATGTTTAATAAAGGATTTTAACAAACATAAAACGATAAAATCCTCTATAAATTATCTCCATTTCATAATGATGGATACAAACAGACAGATGACATATAAAATGATTTAAACAAATGCTTCTAGATGCTTTTTACACACTGATTAAAACATTTATCAGATATCAGTCTTTTAATTATCTGGTTTGTGTAAAACTACAGAAGGAACTCGTCTTTTTATCTCATGTTGGAAATATGTCCACATTAATACTCAAACATGAAGGTAATCGTTCATCTGTTAGTCATAAATGACATTTCTGTGAAATTACAAGAATTTTAATTATATTTTTGGAGTCTTTTGATGTTTTTACTGTAATTTTAGAAACGTATTACAGATTTGTTTCTTTTATGTTCCAACATTTAAAATGAAAAACTTAAATAAACTTAAAATAAGCAGTTTTTTTTGGAAGCTGTAGGGAGAAACGTGGTTTTTTGCTTATTTCCCCGAATCTCTAAAACAGTGGGGCCAAAACCGACCAGTGGGAAGTGTCAAAATGACAGAGAAGGCATTAACTGGAAATTGTAAATTAAAAGTACCTTCTAGTCCGTCCATCCATTATCTTCTGCTTATCTGGGGTCCTGGAGGCATCAGTCTAAGCAGAGAGGCCCAGACTTCCCTCCCCCCAGACGCCTCCTCCAGATCTTCCAGTGGGACCCCGAGGTGTTCCCAGGCCAGCCCAGAGACATAGTCCCTCCAGCGTGTCCTAGGTCTACCCCGAGGCCTCCTCCTGGTGGGACATGCCAGGAACACCTCCCCAGGGAGGCGTCCAGGAGGCATCCAGAACAGATGTCTAAGCCACCTCAGCCGACTCCTCTGGATGTTTAGAAGTAGCGGCTCTACTCTGAGCTCCTCACCCGATCTCTAAGGGTGAATCCAGCCACCCTGAGGAGGAAACTCATTTCAGCCGCTTGTATCCGGGACCTCGTTCTTTCGGTCATGACCCAAAGTTCATGACCATAGGTGAGAGTAGGAACGTAGATTGACCAGTAAATACAGAGCCTAGTCTTTTGGCTTAGCTCCTTCTTCACCACGACGGACCGGTACAGCGACCGCATGACTGAAGACGCTGCACCGATCCTCCTGTCAACCTCACGCTCCATCCTCCCCTCACTCATGAACAAGACCCCGAGGTACTTAAACTCCTCTACTTGAGGCAGGGACTCTCCACCGACCCAGAGAGGGCAAGCCTCCTTTTTCTTGTCAAGAACCATGACCTCAGATTTGGAGGTGCTGATCTTCATCCCAGTCGCTTCACACTCGGCTGTAAACCACCTCAGTGGACAAGTTGATCATAAAGTGAAACACTAGATTGTTCAGATCCAAGATGTCTGTGACTGAATGTTTGGTGCCTTTGTAGACATGAAGTGATCGTTACGTTGAAGTGCACACGTGTAAATGTTAAACTGAGGCATCACATGGTTGAACTTGAACGTATTTTCTTAATATAATGACCCACTTGAGACCAAACTGGGCTGCAAACCATATTCCAAATCATTATGCAAATTGTATGTAAGAGTCATACAGATTAAATGTTTTGTTTTTCAATTAAACTCATGGATGTGTGTCTCAGGACTGTTTGGATCACTGAAATCAATCTCAGACACCTGTGGTAATCAGTTTGCCAGGTGAGCCCAATTAAAGGAAAAAGTACTGAGGAAGGACGTTCAACGTTACCAAGCACACGGGAAGGAAAAAGGATCTCTGCTGCCGAAAAGCATGAAACAGTTGAATGAAAAACCTGTTGGAAACTTGTCCTGTATTTTTTCCCCATCTGCCCTGATCACGTTTACCTCCACTAAGGAGGTCATGTGATGGCAGGTGTTGGTTTGTTTGTTTGTTAGTTTGTGTGCAAAATAACTCAAAAACTCATGGATGGATTTGGATGAAATGTTCAGGAAATGTGTGAAATGGGACAAAGAACAAATGATGACACTTTGGGACTGATCTGGATCACTGTCTGGATCCAGGATGTTTTTTAATCTAAGTGTAACCAGGTGGACAATTAAATGTGGTTTACTCTAAAAGCCACCAGAGGGCACTCTTGTTTTTGGGGTAACCCCCTCTGACCACATGACATTCTGGGTCTCCACGCGACAGACAGCGACAGTGACAGAGTTCTCGTTCCTTCCTGAGCGACATACGCACGGTTGGGCCGGCATTCTTATCTCCGGTTGTCTAAGAAGCTGGGAGGCTGTAACGTTCCATAGAAAATATGTGAACTGGGAGATTGTGTTGGGGGTGGACTGAAGCTGCTTGGTGGAGGTCTGAGCTCTCTGAGGGCTTTTCTAGTTTTGTGGAGTTATATGCACACATGGTCCTGTCTCCCAGTGTTAGAGAATCTTTTTAAAACATCCTGGATCCAGACGGTGATCCGGATCAGTCCCAAAACTTCATCATTTGTCCCATTTCAAACAGTTCCTGAACATTTCATCCAAATCCGTCCATGAGTTTTCAAGCTATTTTGAACAAAACAAACAAACAAACAAACCAAGATAAAATAGTTTGGAACATGTTAAATGTTTCCTCTGAGCTAAAATGAGTTCTATAAGCTCTAAAACAAAGTCAGCCACAGACATGTAAATGGAAATAAACCATGCTGTGACTAAATCACCCGCTGTGGATCCCAACAGTCCTGATCTTCATGCAGACATGAACATTTATTGATGTGAAGCAGTGATGAGAATAAATACCTGAGTGTGGTCGAATGAAGACGGAGCAGCAGCCTCTGTACAGTTACACCATTTAATAGTTATTATAGACATTTTATATACATTTCAACAGCTGTATTCTGCTATGTGGTACAGTCTTTAAAATCTGCTGTTCATAGTTTGGAAATCAAAAAAAAAAAACTTACAAAACTCATCAAAACTCGCAAACTGATCAGAACTTTTTTTTCCTTTTTTTGGAAGACTAGAAAAAATACTTTTATCGTATTAATCATGCAGTACACAAACAGAAAGTTACACAGTAAACCGGAGCGCCGGTGAAAAGAAAACAAAGAAACCGTTTGTGATCCGTCGGGAGAAACTCGTGTTCGAACCTCTGAAAAGAAAACGTGACCGGAACAAACCACGACGATGACGCTGAGCTCAGCGGGCCGGAGCCAATCGGCTCTCAGACCGGCTCCTCCAGGAGGCCTCTGATTGGTCGGTTCGGTTTCCTGATGAGGCTGAAGCCGTCGAGTTTAAATAAGTTAAATCTGCTGCGACGAGGACGAGCATCGTGAAGATGAGGAGGAGGAAGAGGAGCGGTGCTGCGTTCAGGAACCGATAAGCAGCCGGAAAACCAGAGAGACACTGGTTTGTTACTGGGAGTCGCCTCAGAACAAAGCTGGACCAGTTTACAGCAGCTGGGTTATTACTGAAGGTCTGCTACTGGTTTTATCCATTTGAACAACATTTTATTAATGTTTTTATAACGTTCTCTTATTATTCATTAATAGATTCTGAATTATTCCTGCTGTTTGACTGAACATGGAGGATCTTAGAACAAGCAAACCTATTATTTATGGGCTGTCAGAGATTGTTTATGGGAAGGAGGCTCCACTCTGTTTTTAATTTTGTCGGATTTTACTCGTCGAAGTATTTCTAAGGAACGTTTCCTTCAGACTTCTCAGAGACAGCGATGATGATAAACAAGCTTTTTACAGCCGTCACCAAACTCACGGTTCAGTTTTTACATCAGTGCTAATTGAAGCTAACGGAAGCTTTAATGATGACGTCGTTTTTTAAAAAAGGGCAACGTCGAGTTCATTTTCTTTAACCCGACTGTTTTCAACCAGAACCAGTTTTTCATTCAGTTTCTGGTTTATTTATTCTCCGTGTTTCTGATTCATGCTAACATCAGACTCAAACGTCACTATTTCGGTTTTGTTTTTGTGAATTCATGTTAGCTTCTTCATGTTCGCGCTTCTGAAAGCAAACGTTAGCTTCAGAGTCAACATGTACTTTATTTTAACTGTTGGTTTTTTGTTGGCAACGTTTCTGCCAACACCGATTTAAACCAATATAAACACACACAGACACGTTAATGATGAAGGGACCTGTTCATGTTCTGGTTTCCAGTAAATCTGGTGTTCATCCTCCGTTAGCATCACCTCTGCTAAGCTGCCAGCTGCTGCCTCAAACTATACTATAAGTTATTTTAGCGTTTAGCAGCTCAGACAGGTGCTCATGAAGGTTTGAACTGATTTATTATTGTTCTGCTTTATTTCTGAACAGTGAAAACATCGATATAAAAGCTGCTGCACGCTCATCCTGTTAGCAGCTTCAGCTCAAAGCCTCCTGATGCTTTGAAATAAATAAACTTGTTATTTTAGTCAGCGGCTCCAGTCGGCTCAGTATTTAGTGTTTGATCATCACAGCTCACCTTCCTCCTCCTCCTCCTCCTCAGCAGCTCGTCTCTGCATCACATGAAACCAGGACCAAACAGCGTCTCGACCAATCAGACGGAGGCGGTTTCTGTGAGTCACCATGCGATGGGAAACAGGAAGTAGATGGGCGGGGCCACAGGGTGTCGGACTGGACGGGTGGGAGGAGCCAGAGTCGTCCTCGGTGCCGAACATTTATAAAAAAGGATTATAAAAACTAGATTTATTTTACACAAACAAAAATACTACAGTAACGTCTGATCCTCCGTCGCTGGGCTCTGATTGGCCCACCAGGGGCTGAGGTCGGGGGGAGCACGAACCAATCAGCTGCTCTCAGAGACACAAACAGGAAATCTGATTTTGAAACCGTCGCGTTGGGAAAGAAAACCAGCAGCTAGTGTTCTCCTGCTCTCCTCAGTTTGTCCTTAAAAAGGGTAAAAAAGTTAAAATGTGACGACAGCTGAAGCCTCGGCTCCGATTAAAGGTTTAAAAACCGAAACAGGAAAAAAAAAGCGTTCAAACATCAGACGACCTGCTGCTGAGGCGTAAAGGAAAAACCCCCGAGAGACACCGAGCTCAGTTTAACGTGTTTCTGGTCGATAGGATTTCAAACGTGTTGAAGCGACTCTACTGGAGGTTTGTAGTTAAACCAGATACATCACTAACACTTCAATTAGCAAACAACTGGATGAACCTCGTCTGGTTTCGGCGACAGATGGAGGAAACGACAGACTGTATGATCGGACTGGGAAGTCTGGAGAATTCACCTGTAACCGATGAACGGATCATCGAAACGTTTTAAATTAAACGGAGATTCCAGCTTCTCCTGTGTGGTTTCTCCAGATCTGGGTTTGAGGAGACTCTGATCCACATTCTACAGACCGAACAACCGACCGGTTCATCAGTAACTTGTGTTCTGACCTGCAGCTCGTGGGTGAAAACTGCTCTACAGAAGCGTTAAACTGACATTTAACCATCTCAGGACCAACGCTGACATCTGATCACAGCTGACCTGCGTCTCGTAACGTGTCTCCATTCAAACATAACACTGATGACGAAGCTACAAACTCCACGTCGTCCTGATTAAACCTGCAGTCGTTTAACCTCAACTTCAATCAAACACTCAGATCCGTATTCAACATCCTTCATTTTATCCTCCTGGTTTCAATCGTAGCATCAAGACGAGAGGAGAAACGTCTTCGATGGACTAAAGCTAGTCTACGATTGAAACCAGGAGGACGACCCAGACCTGGATGACGGAGGACCTTCACAGACGTAGTCCAGATCAAGCTACAGATTCATTCACTGACTCGCTGTATTTGAAGCGAACTGTTGACAGAATTCAGAATCTAAAATGTGGATCTGTCTGCTGTTTGGTTCGGTCAGGAGGTGGCGCTGTGCTTTTAATGTTCACAGACGCCTTCAGAAACTCTACAGGAGGATAAAAACGATCACACTTCAGGAAGCGAACTCCAGGGAGCTGTTGGAGCATCAGGTCTGGATGTTTCTGTCTGGTTTTAGTTTGATGTGTCAGATAGTTTCCGAGGTTAATGTTTGGCTCTCAGCAGGTTTCCTAACGTTTGTGTTTGAGGCTGTTAGATGAGCTGGATAAACCCGACCCTCTGCTGCTCGGTGGGCTCAGGTTCTCTGGGGGGACGTCCCCTTTAACGCCTCGTCTCTGCCGTCGGGTCACACTAGTGTTACAGGAGGAGGGGGCGGGGCCTGTAGTGTCAGCACAGGTGAGCTGTTCACCTGCAGGTCTGAGCCTCTCAGTCGGTCTGCAGCTCTTAACTTAAACTGTGTGTGTGTGTGTGTGTGTGTGTGTGAGAGTGTGTGTGTTCAGTCGCCGTGGAGATCCGTCACCTCCAGTCTCTCGTATTAATATATAATCCGTGTTCAGACACCTGAACACACCTGGACAGACGCCCTCTCTCTCTCTCTCTCTCTCTCTCTCTGAGTCTCTCGCCCGGCGGTCCTCCTCCTCCTCCTCCTCCTCTTCCTCCTCCTCCTCCTGGATTAAACGTAGACCCTGGCGAGGGCGTCGGCTCCGGCCGAGGCGATGTAGGCCTTGGAGGGGTGGAAGGCCACGTCGTAGATGGCCTCCTCGCTCTTCTTGCGGTGAGCTGTGATCTCCTGGACGCAGGTTTTACTGTCCAGGTTCCAGAGACGCAGCGAGCAGTCGTGACCTGCAGGAGGAAAACCATCAGACTGGGTCGGGTTCTGGAGATCTACTGATCACGTCCTGTGTGAAGCAGCTTCTGGAGGCTCTGCAGGGTTCAGTTAACTAGATAAAGTTTGTCTTTAAGAAAACCAGCTGGAGAATCAAACAGATGAAGACTAAAAGGACGAACTCATGATTTCAAAGCTGCGTATAAAAATAACCTCCAGTAACAAAACTTAGATGAACTGATGTGACCTGGACCCACGTCTGGATCCTGAACTGGCCAAAGACGTACGACAACCACAAAGACACACGAATCACCAGAACACGAAATAAAACGACTATAAGAGGGACACAAACTGACCAGAAAGATAAACAACAACCTCACCCCGACATAAAACCTCCAACAGAAGGATTCATTTTTCTATAATTCATTTTTTAACCATCTGAACCCAAAACTAAGACGTCTCTGAGCCTCTCTTCATGTTGTTCTGCTTCCATAAAGGACTTTAGACTGAAAAAAAGGAACCACAGTGAAGAAAAACACCCAGAGAGTCTGATACCCCTCCTCCACCAAGAAGAACCAGGTCTAGTTCTGGTTCTTAGTTGGTTCTAATCTGGTTCCTCCTAAGAACCTGTTTGCTTTGAGTCCAGTTGGATCCATTGGGTCACCATAAAACCACTACGCTAGCATCCATTACATAGCAGTTAAACAAACGCAGTAAGTTGATGATAATATCTATGTTTATCTCTATAGATGGTCTTAAGGCTGATTGTGAGGCGGAGGTCCTCCTGTTGCCTGGACACATCCGTGATCACGCTACTGGTGGGACACAACTGTAGCGGATTTCAGGTCAACAGTTTGTGGTAAACTTCCAGGAGTCATTCCAATACATGTGTGATGGGACCAGGGACGTCCTGGAGAACAAGGACACTAATTAGCGCTTGTGTGTCCCTTTCCACCGTTGATGGTTGGTCACCATAACCCCGCCCCCAGCCCCTGACGTACTCGGTGCTTAGCTCTGGACCAGCAAAGAGTTGGTGCTTGCTGAGCTCCAGTTTATAGAACCTGGAGTCGGTGCTTAGGTGGTGGAAACACAAAGAAGTGGAGCTAAGTCAGGCTCTGGGTCTGGACTAGACCTGGAACCAGCTCAGTGGAGGAGGGGTATCAGAGGTTCTTAATGTCTGCAGCAGGAACATTCAAAACCTTTATAACACCTTTTAAAAATGACCTCCCAGCTTTGAGAGACTTGAACAGACTTACTGCCAGACATCAGGTAGATGCCGTTTGGATCCACAGCCAGGCTGGTCACAGCGTCCAGGTGAGCCACCATCGCATGAATCACTTTACCTGCAGACAGAAACACCAGAGGCTGATCATCTGAACGTCCTTCAGACCAGTGGAAATAAAACATCCAGAAGAAACGACTTTATTTTGTCTGTCGTTGACATAGAAAGGTTGTTCAAAAAATAAAAGTGTAAATAATCAGCTGAGAGGGTTTTATTTTGACACTTATTCAGTAAAATTAACATTTCGTCTTTTTAACAATAGATTTTTTCCTCCAGATTTTATTTCATTAATATTTTTTTAACACTCATTTTCAAACATTTTTGAGTCGTTTTATGACAAACATTTTTAAAACATTTTATTCTTTTTTTTTTTGTTCTCCTCTGAGCCAGAACTCTCTCCTCCTACAAACCTTTCAGTTTCATTTCCGTCTATGATCTTTGTTCAGTCGGATTTACAGAACGTGTTTTTGTTGCTGTACTAAACTTTGTCGTACGTCCCCTCAGTAAAACTCTTCTCCGTTCAGAGGGCGGTGGGCTCACCTGACTTGTTGTCGTAGAACTTGATGTGTTTGTCTTCGTGGGCGCTGATGGTGACGGGCAGCGTCGGGTGACTCACCACCTTGTTGATATGATTCGACCCCGGCAGCGCTGGAGGACAATAACAACAACAACATCAACAGGTGCCATGTTTAAATCGGCGTCACACATCGTCTCATCAGTCTGAGCTTCCTTACTGCCGTCTCCCTGCCCCTTCAGCACCAGTGCATTCTGGGAAGTCTCCAGGTCATAAACCACCACGTCTCCGCTGCTGAAGGACGCCACCATGTGGGCGGGGTCGCAGCCGTTGAAGTCCACCGACGTGGGGACGCCGTGCTCTGAGACGGACAGACAGACAGGTGTTAGTGGGGCGTTACCGTGGCGACCAGCAGGCGGCGCCGTGTTGCGTCTCTCACCTCTGTTGGTGTTGAAAGTGCTGATGCAGGGGTTCTTCTCCGTCGGGTTCCACAGTTTGACCGTTCCGTCGGCTGAGCAGGACAGGAGGCGGTTCTTGATGCCGCTGTAAGCCAATCCCCACACGGCGTCCGTGTGACCCGTCCACGACCCTGCCAACACGCTGGGATCTGATTGGACGAGAGGACAAAGAGGGGAGGGGCTTCCTGTTTATGATCTTTGAGGTAAATCTTCTGATTCTGAATCATTCTGGTGAAGCCGAGACATGAGTTAGAAGGCTTCATCTTGTGGGACGAGGTCGGTACCGTAGGTGTCGTAGGGGTCGACGTTGGAACTCGGGATGTTCCACCACTGGATGGTCGAGTCGATGCCGCCGCTGAAACACTGCTCACCGCTGGACGTCATCGCCAACGACAACACGGGACCACTGAGGACGGACAGGAAGTCAGGGTCAGAGAGTTCAATCCAACTGTAAATCTGTTTTTCGTAGCTCCGACATCGGAGCTTATTGCTGTGAGATAATTTATTAACATCTTAGAAATGTTTTTCAGACGTTCTCTGGACGTTACACCAACGTTGTATTCAGTCCTGATATTTAACAACCATCCTTCAGACTTCTTGGGATATTTTATTTTATTAAACTTTTCCTTTTACAAATAATTCTGTTTTATTAAATGTCTTTGATTTCAGACGTTTTTCTCCCAAAATATTTATATTAAATTTATGTTTATATCTCATTAATATTTATGTGACATTTTCTTACATTTCTTAAATATTTTCTTCATGTATGTTCTGACGACAGACGTTCTCTGATGTCATTTTTTTAAACATTTTCTAACATTTTATTAAATTAATTAATAATCTTTAGATATTTTAATTCAATTTTATTTTTATAACGTAAATTATTCACAACATGTCATTTTACATTTCCAAACAATTTTTGGACATGTTTATTAAATTGCATTTTATATTATTATTATTTTTTTATTTTTTTGCATTTTTTGAGATATTTTATTTACATTTTTCTGCCAGTTTACAATTTTTTTTATTAAATGTCTATTAGACATTTCTCTCCTGATATCTGAACATGTTTTATACATATTATTTTATATCATATATATATTTATACTACATTAATATTTACCTGACATTTTCTTACATTTCTTAAATATTTTCTAACAGTCTTTATATGTGTTTTGATGTTTTGTGTCATATTTTTGAATGTTTTCCATCATTTTATTAAATTATAAAAATTTGTTTTTAGATATTTTAATTCAATTCAAATTTATTTTTACAGCGAAAATCACAAAAAAAAATATCCAAATATCATTTTACATTTTCAAACAATTTTTGGAGATGTTTCTAAAATTTAATTTAATTTTAATTTTAATTTTATTTTATTTCATTTATTTATTTATTTATTTTTACATTTTTTGGGATATTTTATTGACATTTTTCTGCATTTTTTTCATATTTATGTTTTATTGATTCATTTTATGAATTATTTTAATATTTGACACCTTCCAGCAGCATTCTCCTGGCATTTAAAAATAAAAACCTGTCTTTCTGGTATTTTCCTGACGTTTCTGCTGCCTCCTGGCTGCACTAACGTCGACTAATCCCTCAGCTCTGATCACAGCTGAACTGAGTCTGTATTACTGTGAACTTGTGAAGCTGGAGGCTGAGATCCTCCATCCAGTTTAACATCCTTCAGATACTCACACGTGGGCTCTGAATGTGTAGACGGGCTCCACATCAAAAGAGGCACTTCTGGAAAACAGGAAATGAAACAACAGGCTGTTATTCAACATCATCATCATCCTCAGACTCTTCATCGTCTCTGCTGATGTTCAAGGAGCTGCAGAGGCTGAGCTCAGATACGACAGTAAACCCTGGAGGGATTCTTTACAGGGATTAGATGAGCGGCGCTGAAGCGTCTATTTGAAGTTCGGCTGAACAGAGTCACAGAAAATGAGATGCAAACACTGAAAGACGTGGAGAAGCTTTTCCTCAGAGGAGACGAGGAAACACTGACAGGAAGTTTCACCGAGAGCCACACAACTGAATGTGATGCTAGCACCAGCAGCTAGCATGCTAACAGGAAGCACTGGAACCGGACGGAGGCGTGTAGCGGTGTGTGTAGCGGTGTGTGTGGTGTGTGTAGAGGTGTGTCAGTGTGTAGAGGTGTGTGTAGAGGTGTGTCAGTGTGTAGAGGTGTGTGTGGTGTGTGTAGAGGTGGGTGTCAGTGTGTAGAGGTGTGTAGAGGTGTGTGTCAGTGTGTAGAGGTGTGTGTGGTGTGTGTAGAGGTGTGTAGAGGTGTGTAGAGGTGTGTAGAGGTGTGTGTGGTGTGTGTGTGGTGTGTAGAGGTGTGTAGAGATGTGTGTGGTGTGTGTGGTGTCTCAGTGTGTAGAGGTGTGTAGAGGTGTGTCAGTGTGTAGAGGTGTGTAGAGGTGTGTCAGTGTGTAGAGGTGTGTGTGGTGTGTAGCGGTGTGTAGCATTGTGTATTGTTGTGTAGCGGTGTGTAGCATTGTGTATTGTTGTGTAGCGGTGTGTAGCATTGTGTATTGTTGTGTAGCGTTGTGTAGTGGTGTGTATTGTTGTGTGGCGTTGTGTAGTGGTGTGTATTGTTGTGTTGTGTAGTGGTGTGTAGTGGTGTGTAGCGGTGTGTATTGTTGTGTAGGTGTGTGTAGTGTTGTGTAGGTGTGTGTAGTGTTGTGTAGCGGTGTGTAGTGTTGTGTAGTGTTGTGTAGTGTTGTGTATTGGTGTGTAGTGTTGTGTATTGGTGTGTATTGTTGTGTATTGGTATGTATTGTTGTGTATTGGTGTGTAGTGTTGTGTAGTGTTGTGTATTGTTGTGTATTGGTGTGTAGTGTTGTGTATTGTTGTGTATTGGTGTGTAGTGTTGTGTAGCGTTGTGTAGCGTTGTGTAGCGCTGTGTATTGTTGTGTAGGTGTGTGTATTGTTGTGTAGTGTTGTGTTGTGGTGTGTAGCATTGTGTAGTGTTGTGTAGCATTGTGTAGCATTGTGTAGTGTTGTGTTGTGTTGTGTGGTGTTGTGTAGGTGTGTGTAGCATTTTGTAGGTGTGTGTATTGTTGTGTAGGTGTGTGTATTGTTGTGTAGTGGTGTGTAACGTTGTGTATTGTTGTGTCGTGTTGTGTAGTGGTGTGTAGCATTGTGTTGGTGTGTGTATTGTTGTGTAGCGGTGTGTAGGTGTGCGTCCTGTACTTTTTGGCAGGGACGGTCTTGGTGAGGTTCCACAGTTTGAGCGTGTGGTCCTCGGACACGGTGACCAGGCAGGGCTCCACCGGGTGGAAGGCCAGCGCCCGGACGCCGTCGAAGTGGCTCCTCAGCGTGTACTTGGGGTTCCAGGTCTTCCTGAACGAGGACTCCTTGCTGGACGGCAGCTGGGGGGACAGAAGAGCACGGCTCAGTGATCACGCTCGTTAACCGGGTCTCAAACTGCAGCCGGTCGGTTCCTCACATCGTAGCCGTAGTCGGCCTCGTCGTTGGTGACGGTGAGGTCGGCGAGGTCGCCCAGACCCAGGACGCTCTCCAGCACGTCGTCTGAACCCCCCAGCAGGAAGGACTTCCCCCCACCAGTGGGAAACGGAAGAGGCTCCGCTGCAGAGACGGAGTTTAAAGAACACATTTAAAGGATTCAACATTTAAATGAAAACTACGTCCTGATAGGTTTAAATTAATTTAGCTCACACGTCCATTTAAACTGACTTCCTCCTTTCTGTCCAAACAGCGTCTGATTGGCTGATAACTGTCCTCCTGAATAATAAACTAACATCTGATTGGCTCATTAATCTGTGTTTTCATCATCATAAAAGTCCCAAAGCTTCATGGATAATCTCTGAGGGGGCTTTATTTAATTCATTAATGATTTATCAGACGGAGGAGTTTCAACTTTCCAACGTTCCTTGAACTCCTCATCTGAGACGTGGAAATCATCCAAATCTAAGGTTAAGATCAGGAATCGTTTTAATCTGAATGCCTCATTAAAAACTCCATCAGAAATATTTTTAAGACATTTATTTTAACGGATTTATTCCAACTAATATTTCTCTAAAGTTTTATTAATGTTTCTGAATTTATTTAATATTTCTGGACATTTTATTTCTTGTTTTTTTTCATTTACATTTTGATCTTTCGACTGTAAACCTTCAGCTCACTGTGATGTCATCATGTTTCAATCTACTGCATCGGTTCACTGCCTCTGATTTACAGACTCAGCGCCACCTGCTGTTCAGCCGAACAACCTGCAGATTCTCCAGAGCAGCCGTCTGC
The DNA here is from genome assembly GCA_024666655.1 of Dascyllus trimaculatus. Taxonomy (NCBI): domain Eukaryota; kingdom Metazoa; phylum Chordata; class Actinopteri; family Pomacentridae; genus Dascyllus; species Dascyllus trimaculatus. The sequence continues at coordinate 23,989 of JAMOIN010001591.1, forward strand.
AACCTTTTCAACACCACGGACCGGTTTACAGCAAGACAATTTTCTAGGGACCGCTCATCGCATGCAACTTTAAAAAAAAAAAAAAAAATCAATATTTCTTTTTAAAATTTCATTTAACTTTTTCTTAATGTGTACTTAATTAACCACTTTTTTTTTTTTAATTTAATGATTTTTTAATTTAACTTTTTTCCTAATCTAAAATGTTTTGTTTAACAATTTTTAAAAATTACAGTTTTTCATTTAACGTTTTATACTTAACATTTTTAATATAACTTTTTTAATTTAATGTTTTTTAATTCAACATTTTTTAATCTAACATCTTTTTCATTTAACATTTTTTCTAATGTAATTTTTTTAATTTAACAATTTTTAAAACATTTTTTAATGAATTGTTTTGTTTAATTTAACAACTTTTATAAATTAAAGCTTTTTATTTAATGTTTTTTTTATTTAACAACGTTTTTAAACATTGTTTTTAATTTAATGATTTTTTAAATGTACCTTTTTTAATTTAACTTTTTTTAATTTCACATTTTTTTAATTTAAACTTTTTATTTCACTTTTTTATTTAATTTTAAAAAACTTTTTAATTTAGCGTTTTTTTCTAATTTAATGTTTTTTTAGTTTAACAATTTCTATTTAACATTTTTTCATTTAATGT
>JAMOIN010000047.1:0-24649 GCA_024666655.1 Dascyllus trimaculatus
TGATGTCCTCTTTATCTACTTCCTATTCAGAACTCAGCCATTGAACTGTCGTATTTTCCTCTTCTTTCTTTCGGTATTGCTGCTCTTATCGACCTTTTCTTTCACTGTGTCCTACTTTTCTTCCCTCGAAGCCAAACCGAGCACCTGCATGTGTGTTTGAACATGTTAATGGATCTAATATTTTCGCGATCCTTGTGCAGTGCAGTAGGAACAGCCTGTTTCTGGAACCAGTTTCCAGATGAACACAACGGCCAACACCCTGTTAGCCTTCATGTGCATGTGAAAATCCACAGACGGGCTGCACGGAGCAACTCTATCTGCTTATGTAACGCCGTCTTATCTCATAAGCCGGCTGCGGCCATTGTTCTGCACATGTTGGGCTTGTGTTGTTAAGAGACGGCTATGACGGGATGTGTCGTTAATCGTAACCTTTGTGTGCTACAATAAAGTGAAATTAATTTTAACAGCAGCGAGATATCAACATTTTGATAAAGGGCCTGGCAAATGCTTTCATCCATCTGCTTCTCTTTCACTTTATTTTCATTAGTTTAAGAGCTTTAGTAAGAAAAACGCAATTCAATTAGGATTTTTCTTCTCTTTTTTTGTCCAAAGTTATGCTTTTATTCAGTTAGTTGGCTGAATGTGAAAGAAAAGGGAGCAGGGGAATGACACACAGTAAGGGTTTGGCCAGATGGGAGTTGAATCGGTGACTCACTGCTGACGGCTTCTGCACCCATGCAGTTTGCTTTTTATCAGGTCAACCCTATTTAGGAGTATTAAAATATTGTTGCTGCTTCCAATAATTGTGATGTTGTTGTGATCTCATAGCTGGTACAAGTCTGCAGAACGAAACCATTTCCTGGAGTTGCATAGACTTTATTTTAAGTAGTGTTAATTTAACTTTCTCATAAACCTACCTCAGGCTTTTTCATTTGTCAGAAGTCTCTAATTAACTCAGATGTTTCCTCACTGATTCAGGGCAGATTACGCTGCAATTGTGACATTTACTTGCTTTCAGTAATGTATAATTTAGGAGTGGAATATTTAAATGCTGCCCACTCAGTGTTGTTCTGTTGCCTGATCAGAAGTTTTTTTTGCATGTCTGCGAGAAGTTACATCTTTATTACTCTTTTGCATCTTGAAGATTTGGGATCTTAATCTCTAACTCCAGCATGGCTTGACCCGACATTTAAGTAGCCAAAGTAAGACCTGTGCAGGTTTCTAGTTGTACCATTAAGAATTTAGATTCTGGAAACGCCATGTTGGCCTGATGGTTCAAGATACCGACGATGAACCCCTGTTTGAGTCGAGCCAGCTGTCTTTAAGGCGGGTTTTCTCCGTTTGTTCCCTCCTCTTAGTTCTTGCTGTGTTTCTGCTAACAAAGACATTCAACGCCCAGCAAAATATCAGTATGAAAAATAAAAATATGTAATCTTCTTTTAACTCGTCATAGTCTGAATGGACCGACACAGCTGCTAGTGCCCCTCCGGCTGAAGGGAATCAGACAGAGATAAGAAAATAAATGGCCTTTTCCTTCCTGCTGTGATGTTTATTGGATGAGGACGGCGGTGACTGTAAACACTGGAGGACCAGACTCTATCTGGCCCTTCAGTGACTTCACCTGGAGCCTTAAATATTTCAGCAGCTGCTATCGCTTTAATGGGCCTGTCTGTCACTGTGTTGCCATGGCCACTGTAAATTTCTCCTCTGCGAGCGCCGCTGTCAGGCGAGGGTGATGATTTTTTCAGGGTCAGGAGACATGAAACTAAACTAGATGTCACAACTAGTGCAGCATCTCAGGCAAGAGTCAATTTTAGAAAAGAACTCTGCTGACATGTGCTGCTCAAAGTTGATTAAATCCACTCTACTCCTGTTTAACAAGAGAGCTGGTCTTTATTCTGAGTAGAAGGTGTGTCCTATACCTTCCAGCTATTTGTCCACACCACACCTTTGTGTATGAAACCCTCTGGGATGACAGCTGACAATACCAGAAACCAGATGAGACGGAGAAAAAATGACAAAAGCCCCAGAGGCGAGCATTGCTTTCATTTCATTGTGCTTAGTCTCATCATTCTGGGACTTAATGTCCTCTTTTGATTCTTCAAAAGCCGATCTCAGCGCTCATGTTTGCCTTGCCGGTAAAACCATTCAATAGAAAAAGGAGGAAAATTGTAGTTTCCAGGTGTATCTGTGTAGTGATAATGAGTAATTGCATAACAAGTGCGACAGTTTGCAGCCGGCAGTGTGGGAAATGTGCAACACGTTTGAGTGAAATTGGATTTCTTGTCACAACTCCTGGCTATTATCTAATTAATTGTTCTTAATGACGAACCTTTCCCGCTAATGCAGAGGAGATGGGGTTTGCAGCAAGCCCCCAAACTACCAGATCCATTATTAGAAGCAGCACTCGGCAAGTGTAAAAGAAACCAGGCAGGCCTTTGAGCAATGGTGCACTCTGCCTGGTAAATTAGTTGTAATAAAGACAAGGAGATTCAATTTGGCACAACTTTTGATTAATTGCTATTGTTCCATTCGTGTTTTAGTGTTGGACATTGATCACCCAACACCCACAGGGATAAATGGAGGAGCTGGCTAGGGAGTAGAAACCTAAAATCATGTATTTAGAGCATATTTAGGCCAAAATGGATGTCAGTCAATTTGAGTTACTGCAACTTTGGTAAACTTTGGACAATAAAATCTCATTTTGATTTGGGATAATGTAAATAAAAGATGCTTCTTTCTTGATTTGCTGCTCAGTTATGCTTCCTTCCAGACTAGAAAGACATTATTTGACACCTGGATTGAAGGTAGAAACTAATCCAGTAAATAATCCTCAACAGCAACAAGTATTACACTTCGAATGGCATTTATTAGTATTGGCATTCTTTCAAAAATGTCTACTTACATTGGAAAAGAAGGTGCAGCCTATGTGTTGACTGCCAAATACACAGAAGTCTCTCCTGCTTATCTGGCTACAACAAATGAGTGTAATTATCAAATTGCCATAATTGTGTAATTGGACATTACCAAATCAGGAGGATCAAGTGAGGCTTGTGTCTTGATGAGTCGGACGCACACACACAACACACAGCACTGCATGGAACAATGTCAGAACCAGCCCACAGATTCACACACACACACACACACACAAAGGATGTATTTTCAGCAGTCTGTGTTTTGACGTGTCCTCTGCCATCCCCTCTACTGTATTTCAAGTTATTTTGAGCAAGTAGAGCAGTGACTTCTGGGTAACTGTGGCCTCTCCTTCGGTGTCACACTGTGACAGCAGGTACCGTAAATGAGCCACTAATGTAGGTCAGGGCTTTCAATAGCAGGCCTTTTCTAGATTAGTGGGGAGAAGAAAGCACATTTTATTCCTCAAAAACAAGCAGCTTTTCTTCTTTGTTGGAAGGAAAGTTGCATATTTCAGACAGATTGTGTGGAGTGTTAGGAAGTTGTATTGAGCTGGTAAATCCAAATCTTGACCTATTTGGCTGACAGATGAAAACAGAAATGTGCTGTAGCAATTGGAGCGTATTTGATTGGAGTCATTGCCTGTGAATTGTTGTCTGAGAGGAGCTAATCGCTGCTGAAGCTAATCTTGCGGTTTGTTGTACCACCGACTACACAAAACAACGACGAAACATCTGAATTTGGAAGCTTTTATCAATAACCTGTGAGCAGCTGTATCATCACTTACATCCTTAGTTAACGCTTACAGAGTAACGTTGAGAGTGATGATAAACAGGTGAACCAGGCAATGGGAGGCAAAGCAGGGTGATGGACGAGGTGTGATCCAACTCTCCTGGCAGAATCTTAGACAAAGTACGTCGTCCTCTCAAATAGAGAACCTTTCCCTGGTTTATTGCATCTCTTCAGGCGTCCTCAAGCCTCGGGAGATAATAAATTTGTCCATCCCATTCTCATGAACGCGATATCTCAGGAACACCTCAAAGGAATGGCTTCCAATTTGGAAGTTCAACGATGAACTGATCAGAGTTTGGTGTTTAAAGACAAAAGGTGAAAGGTCACTGTGGCCTCATAAATCATATTTTTGGCCTTAATTCATTCATGTGCTAATTAGATGCCATTTTATATCCAAAAAGGTCAACTTCATGGTAATATCAAAAATGCTTTTTAGCCATTATTCAGCACTGAGAAACTGATGAAGAGATGGATGGAAACTCCTAACTGACTAGTTGTGGCAGGTTGGACCTAAAGATGTTGCTGACTGAAATATATAGATAAATTCAATGCTCCATCAGGACGTCAACATTTGTTCCACGCTGCATTAGTTTATAACAAAATACCTGCAAATCTACTAACAGTTTGCTCACCTGCACGTTGTATTTTGTGCAAGTTATCAGGCTAAATGCAAAACTAAAACCTGACAAAAACGTTGGACTCCCTAAATATGAGCATGTTAAAATTGTTAATTAGCATGGTGTTAGGCTGGTGTTAGCATCTAGCTCAAATTGTGAGCAGTACATAATAGCGACACATATCTAAACTACCTCAAACCTACACTGATCAGACATGACATTATGACCTGCCTAATATCGTGTTGGTCCCCCTTATGTGGTCCAAAATGCTCTGAACCATTGGGCATGGACAAGAGGACCTCTCAGGGTGTCCTATGGGACGTTGGCACTGGATCCTTTGGGTACTCTGGTTTGTGCAGTGGGGCCTCTGTCAATCCAACTTGTTCCACTGCATCCTGTTGATGCTTGATCAGAATGGGGTGTAGGAAGTTTGGAGGTCAAATCAACATGTTGGACCATTGTCATGTTCCTCCACGTGTTCCTGATTGGTTGATGTTGTTTCCATGTGGTGGGGTGTATTTTCATCCAGTGACATTTGGGATTTCCATTTGCATGAGGGAGTGTGTTTGTTGTAGGACAATGTTTATTTGGGTGTCTAAGTCTCATCAACATGGATGTTAAAGTCCAAGGTTTTCCATCAGAACACCTCATAGTACCAATATGATCAATGCTATTCACTTGGTCATAGTGTTGTGGCTGATCGGTGTATGTCATTTGTCTAGTGCAATTTTATAATCATTCTGATATTTGTTATAAGTCATTATTAGCTGTTATGTTGCCTTGGTGATTTGGCTGAGTCATTAATCTTTAATTAAATCCCCTCTAGGAAAGAGGGAGCAACCAAACCACATGTCAAATTTGTGCTGTGTACCGCTGCCATATGATTACACAGCACCAGCATCACTCCTGTTATCAATGATTGCATTTTACCAGCCGATGTCTGTCTGGCAGCCTGGCAACCGCTTCCTAAAATCTGCTGTCGGCCTATAAATGGGAAAACTAAGTCAAGTGTAGAGCAACTGAGAGCTGCACGAAAAATGATAATTAATCACGAGGTTGCGTTTCCTCCCGTCTGCATGTCAGAGAACCCTAAACACGACAGCGAACTTAAACTGTTATTTGTATGCAGAGCTATTAGGTGGTTTTACACAAAGAAGTCTGCCAAATGCATGTGATGTGACGTCTGCGGAGTCCGACTCTGTAATTTGCTTCTAAAACTGCGTGTCCTCGGCAAGATGCAAAACCAACCTGAGTGTTTGATGACTCGTCTTTAGCACGCTCGCCCACATACAGCACCTCTTTCCATCTGTCTCGGTCTCCCTTTTTTACCCAACGTCGCGAATTTAGGAAAAGAAACCCACATTTTGGAGTTGTCACCGGCAGGAACAAGAACAGAGAGCCGCAGTATAGCTCACCGAGTTAAGGCGTTACCATGTGGGCGCAGGTCGCCAGCAGCGGTTGTGAGTTCGAGTCCGGCTCACGACCCTTTGCTGCATGTCTCTCTCCTCTCTACCCCCCTTTCACTCTGTCTATCAATAAATCTTCAAAAAGAACAGAGAGCAGCTTATGATATTGTCCACCAAGAAACTAGATCCTGAGTTGTGTGACTTGATTCCTACGATGGACGGTGCTGGTGTTGGAAAAGGACAGTTGTAATGTGTGGGCCTCTCACAGCTGAGTTGCATCACAGCGCTAATTGGAAGGGACAATAGTGTTATTCTCCTGCGAGGGAGGAACCACGAGGATGTGACGGGGAAATATTAAGTCCTGACACACACTTGGTTTAATCTTTTATACGAGCGAGCTCCCTTTGTTGCCATTTTTGCTGTTCCTCCTCCTTTTCCGTAGACTTTCTCTCAGCTGTTTTTCCTTTTTTTTTTTTGGTTGTTTTTAACTCCCTCCCACTCCCTCCCTGTAACCTCCTCCTCTCCATCTCCATCCAAGTGTGGCGCTCGGAGCAGCTTACTCATGTCCAGTCACTTCCCACCATGCCTCGCCTCTCGCACACACTTCCTGCTGCTCTCCTGACATGTCCTCTCTGTTTTGCGGCCGCAGGGACAAGAATGAGCTCCCTGTCTGCTTAGCGACCTGCTAAAGATGGTTCAAGGAAGGTAAGGAACCCCACCAACACACACACACACAGTCTGACACACACACACACTGCTTTCACATTCCTTCTCAAGAATCCAACCAGCCGGCACGCTCTCCTAACTGAAAGCAGATGGTGAATGTTTGACTGTGTGCCTTGTTATGCCTGAACTCTGCGGATGGCGGGGATGTTTCTGTGGCACTGGGGCAGAGTGCGTTCGAAAAAACGAGGGTGGGCTGCGATTGGTTGACGGACGCATCGAGGGGCAGGAGCTGGGATCTGTGATCGGGCGTCGTGGTCCGCAGCTGCTGGGTGTTTTACGGTTGATCCCCTGTGGTGACAGAGTCCTTATCGGCCTGTGTAATGTGAGAGTTTAACCCCGTTGTGTTGGTATCTGGAACAAGGGCTGCTGTGTGGGGTCATTGTTTGCTGTAGCCATGCTGGTGGCGGGAATCTGTCATTCAGTGGGTCCAGACTGACCTATACGACTGTCATAACATACATCTGTGGTTTCCTAGATGATGCATCCTAAAGATCCACCCCCACCATGAGGCCGACATCTGCAGTTTTTGAGCGAAACATGTCAACAAGTATCGGACAGATTGTTGTCGAATTCAATTGCAGGGCTGCAATTAATGATTATTTTCACTGTCAGTTCTTTTCTTTAGTTGTTTGCTCTTTAAAATGTCGGGAAATAGTGAGAAATGTTTCCCAAAGTCTAGGATGACGTCTTTAAATGCCTTGAATGATTCAGTTTACTGTCATAAAGGAGTGAAGACAGCTAATATTAAGATGAATCATTGTTACTCCATTCAGGTTCACACATTTCTATTACAAGCAGCATGAGTTAGAATATCATAATAATAACGTTGATCTCTTGGTTTTTCCTCTGGTGCCATCAACAGGCCAAGAACGTTTAATCTCTTGAATGTCCCTCCTAAGTTGCTCTCATCATCATATCAGCATCGTCGTCGCATGAATATTAGCACCCTGATGTTAGCATTTAGCTCAACGTGCTACTCAAGTGCTCAAGCATCACCTCACAAGGTGTTTAGCATCGAATTAACAAGTGTCATTAATTGATCCAGTCGTTGCCGTCTGCGTTTCAATCCATCCACTAGCATAGATATCTGACTCAAAGCTCTGCCGTGCCACGACTGCACACACCTGTAGAATGCTTTGGAGAATTAATATGGAAGTAAAATAGGATTAATTATCAAAGCTGATGTATTTAGTTCAAGCTGCTAGGAAGAAAATTGATCAGAGTAGCTTTCACGATGTAAACAGATCGGTTTCAGAACCCCCGTGTCTGTATCAGTTGGAATTTTAATTACAGAAGAGGTTACAGAAGTTACGCATCCGGACAACAACCACAAACAATGCCATAAACAAACATTTATTTATCTATTTTAAAATAATTTTTTTTGCACTTTTAATTATGTGTGCTCTTAACAATGCGTCATCAGTAAAATGGTAAATGGTCTGCACTTATATAGCGTTTTCTCTACCTTAGTGGTATCCAAAGCGCTTTACAGTGTGTTTCGCATTCATCCATTCACACACCAGTGGCGACAGAGCTTCCATGCAAGGCGCTAATCTACCATTGGGAGCAACTTGGGGTTCAGTGTCTTGCCCAAGGACACTTCGGATTGTGGAGGGGCCAGGGATCAAACCGCCAACCTTGCAATCACTGGACATCCCGCTCTACCACCTGAGCCACAGCCGCCAGCCAACCAGTAGGGCTGAACAATATTATTTCTGACAGACGATGCATCCAGTTGAGATACTGAGTCATGATTTTTGTGGGAATGCTAATTTTTGCAGTTGCTTTCCACTGAACCAATTTTAAAAAATGATTTTTGCAGCGGTCCGTACCAAACAAGCAAGGTCCCGCATGTCTGGAGGATGTGATTTACAGGTCGGAGCATCTGTATAACACCACAGCGCTTCTTTTAGACTGATTGCAGCGGCTGTGATTTGGATATTGCATTGTGATTTTGATAATATTTCAAATAGCTGCTCGGCCCCACTGCTCTTTATTGTCTTCTGCCTGCCGGTGTTGTGTGTCATACTTGAAAATAACAGATATCCACACGCCGTGTCGCATCCACCGTCTGCAAACACAGGAAACATCAGGAGTTAAGTCACATCCTCACATCCTCTCTCCTGAAGTGCAGGCCTGTGTCTGGAAACATGTAAAATGCAGCAGAGATTTAGCCTTGATATTGTTTGGATTCCGTAGCGGCTCATGCTGTATGTTCCCGTTTTAAGCGGCACCACGCTCCCCCTGTTCGCTGTGCTGCTTTGGCGGAATCAATCTTTCCAGTCCTCTCCAAGGGAAACAACAAATTACTCCCTTACTAGGGAAAAAGTGGGCATCCTCCAAATTTCCATGGTGCCAGTGTGAGTGTTGGAGCTGCTCTGTAAAGCAGCCCTCAGGCTATTTTCAGCTGCAATAACACATTTTTTTTTTTCGCCCAATCAAGCAATGCGAGCAATGCAGACTTTTGCTTGCCTGTGAATGTAATATGTCTCACCCAGAAATAAAAACAGCACATACCCAAATCATGTCTGATCTACAAATCCAGCAGTCTTCTTTTTTTTCCCCCCTCCTCGCCCCCCACACTCAGCCAAAGAGGTTCACACCCAGTCGCTGTTCGCCTTCTGATGTCAAGAAATGTTTCTGTAATGGGAGTGATGTCAGGGGGCCTGAAGGAATCCACTGTGGGCGTCTGAGATATTCCAACAGCACTTTGACAGCTCAGTCCGAAGTCTGCTCTGGAGCATGATGCGCCTCTTTCTCTCCTCCACTGAGTCATCTGACTTCGCCTGTTATTGTTCTCTCTCCTGCATGCCTGTCATAGCTGCTGCCCGGCCAAGCAGAGGCAGAGAGGCAGAGCAGCTTGCAGTAATCATATCATTGCATCTGTGCTGCTATTTCATGAAGCAACCTTTTTGTGGTTCTGTGTATGATGACACGCCGCTTCTGCCTTCTCTTTCTGACTCCTCAGGTCCTGTGTCATTACTGCTCTGCCTGTGGTTATGGTCGCACCCAGTAAGCAGTCGGGAATGTCCTCCGTCTCCTGCCTATGACATGGTTTAACCCGCGAGTGATCCGGTCACCATGATGGCCTCTATGGTTGCCAACGGAAACCGAGACGAGCAGACTCTGGTCTTGAAAGGGGTGGACCCAGAGACCTGCATGATTGTGTTCAAGAACCACTGGGCTCAGGTAAACACCACATCAGTACTCCCACAGGTTAAAGGTCCCATGTTGTAATTTTTTTTAAAAGTAGTATTTTGTGATTTTTATAAAGTTGTAGGTGTAAAATAAAACCTGTGAAGATTTGAGGGCGTTTACCTCCTCCATTCCTTCGATTGACTGTCACATAGACAAACATCCTGATCTTCCTGAAGGGGGCTTTTCAGAGCAAAACAACTTATTATGTAGGGGTTATACAGTAAAATAAACCATCTTTGCACTAGTTTGAACTGAAAGACGCACCCTGGAGACGCATGAGACTGTTGTTGAAAAGGGGCACGATATGGGAGCTTTAAAGGAGCAGATTGGCATTCCAGGAATTCTTCCCTAGCTTATTCGCTTTCGTTCTAGATGTTAGATGCCAGGATTGATGCTGCTGCCGTGGACGTTCGTTAAGTGTAGAACTGAATCTGGTTGGCATCTAATTTTGCAAAGCATAAAGACTAGAAGCAAGTTGAAACAGCTCGCCTGGTTGTCTGAGTTGCAACAACATGAAAAGCTAGCTAGCTAACATGTTTGTTTAATCTGCACACACATAAAACAAACGACAGGTTGTGGGACGGGACTTGATTAGTAACAGTCTATTTAGGCCGCATTCCAACAGCAGTAACCTTTACAAAGCACACACTGTTGCATGCAGTGTGCATACACTTGAGAGATGCTACATCATCATAATATTGCACCTTAAGGCCTTGACTGTCTTGCGAGACACCATAATGTATGTGATGCATCTTCTGCTGCGCAAAGAAATGCATGATGGCTTGCAACCTTGGACATTCTGGTATTTTTTGCACACTGCATTAGACATATTACTATATTATTTTCCGGCATGCTAAATAGTTTGGTAGTATAGGTACTGGAATGCAACCTTTGTATTTTCAGCAGTCGTGTGCATTGTCTCCATTGGTTTTTAGTGGCAAATCTGAGTTACATGACACCCATCCATCTATTATCTATACACCGTTTAATCCTCTGTAGGGTTGCAGGGGGCTGGAGCCTATCCCAGTCGACTCAGGGCGAAGGCAAGGGACACCCTGGACAGGTCACCAGTCTATCGCAGGGCCACACATAGAGACAGACAACCAAGGACACTCTCATTCACACCTACTGATAATTTAGAATAATAGCATGTTTTTGGACTGTGGGAGGAAGATGGAGTACCCGATGAGAGCCCACGCTGCACAGGGAGAACATGCAAACTCCACACAGAAAGATCCCAGGCGTCCTAACCGGGACGTGAACCGGGGATCTTCCAGCTGTGAGGCGACGCTGCTAACAACCGAAGAGCCCCTGTTTGAGACAGAGTGTTAATTATAGGAAGTTTACTGTATGTTTGGACTTAACACAAAGCAAGACTAGCTGTTTTCAGTCATAACGCTAAGCTCAGCTAATCACCTTTATTCTCCAGCTTAATGCGCAGACATGAAAGCAGTGTTAATCTTCTCACAGGTCTTGGAGGAATGTAAACAAGCATATTTTCCAACATTGTGTCGATTAGGTTGAGATTTTTACACAGAACTATCACAGGAATCATTACTTTGTGTTGAAATTTCTTCTTTCCAGTCCAGGCAATCGTCTAATTACTCCCCGTGTTTATTTTGCAACCACCTGACAGTTCCGACCCCCCCGGTGTGCTTTGATTTATGTCCAAGTTCTATCAAACCTGCATCAACAAACGCAGTCAGCACAAGTTTGTTCGTAAAGACACGCTCTGCTTCACTCCTGCTTTCAACGCTGACAGCAGAAACCGACTCCTGCGCCGACCCGACAGCAGTAAACTGCAGTGTGGTCAGGGCCAGTGGAATCTTGGCAGCGTGAAGCCGAATGTCTCAGACTCTTGGCTCTTTCGCGGCAGCTTGCGTCCCTGTTCACCCCGGTGGGACCCGGCAGCCCGCTAATCCCGCTCCTCCCACACTCGCATGGACAAACTCCATAAGAGCGACGCTGTCCAGACGTCGAGGAGGTCGAGGAGGAGCCAAGCGCCGTCTGCGTTTTTACCCACAGCAGTGTTTGTCAGCGTGGGGTCTGACCCTGGGTCGGTCCAAATTAAGCAGAATTCCACTGTGGTTTCATTAACCTGAGCAGTAGGCGAGCTTGTAGGGATTAGTTGTGTGATTTAGCTGGAAGCAGTGTGGTTTTAGGTGCAGACTTCACTCTAAGTCCTTTTTTAGTCCAACAACACTCATGTTTTACCTTCAGTTTACGGTATGTGATGATGTATGTGCAGAGTTTCACACCAGAGAGGAAACTCAGAGCTCTTCTTCTAAAGAGTCCTCTTTCAAAACTAACACATGCACAGAAGTATTTGCCCCCTTCTTCTACTACTTTTGCATATTTGTCACACTTAAATGTTTCAGATCATCCAAGTAATTTTAATGTAAGACAAAAATAAACCCAAGAAAATACAAAATGCAGTCTTTAGATGATGATTTCATTTATTGAGGGGAAAAATCTGTCCAGCCCATCTTGTCCTATGTGAAAAAAGTAATTGCCCCCTTAGCTACCAATCTACCAAGCGACCAGATTCATTTGTCAGTTGGGTTCAGTCTCCCATATCATTACTGCCAGGCTTGTTGAGCCTAGTGGTTTAAGCAGCATAACAATGACCTAAAGAACCCAAGAAAGTCCACCTCTGAGTGGCTCAAAAAGAACTAAATGAAGGTTCTGGAGTGGCCGAGTCAAAGTGTGGACTTGAATCTAACTGAGATGCTGTGGCAAAACCTTAAAAGGGCATTTCATGCTCATAAACGATCTAATGTGACCAAATTAAAGCTATTCAGCTGAGAGAGTGGACCAAACTTTCTCCAGGACGATGTAAAAGACTGATCACAAGCTGGAACAAACATTTGACTGCAGTTGTTGCTGCCAAGGATGGCCCAGCCAGTTGTTTGGTTTGGTTTACTTTTTGACAGAGGTGATTTTCAGTAAATCTTCAATAAACCATAATTTAAAAACCACATTTTGTGTTTTGTGGGCGATCTCTGTCTACTATTCGATAAATACAAATATTAGTTTGATGATCTGGAACATTTAAGTGTGAGAAATATGCAAACATAGAAGCTTTCTGTACTTTTGCACAGCATCATATGTCCCTTAAAGAGACAGGAGCTAAAACTGAGTGTTTCTAAACTAAAGGTGGCAAGAAGTGCTGCACGTATGAGGACAATAAGTTGCTTTTTGAACATTAAAGCATGCACGCATATTGAGGTAGACCCCCCAGAATACAAGTATCTACTAGCAAATGTGCATCATATGGGCTGTTAAATAAAAAGATGTTTGTTATTGATCCTAGAAAGGATGACTTGGCACTGAATAGCTAAACGTTGCGCTGCTTGACAGGCTGCTTATTTCTGCACCTTGAGAACGTAATGGTTGGTTCCATTGGTTTAAATGAACAGTGTTTGTTTAAAGTGTGACAGTGTCATAAAAATGGCTAATGCTGAACAATATGAGCAAACACACCAAGACCCATGTGTCAAGTTGTCACCAGCCATCTGCTTGGTTTTACTTTGGGACAGAAGTTGTAGTAATCAAACATTTAAGGGCCGACTGGTCCCGGCTCCTGACTATGAACAGAAAAAATGAGGAGAACTCCCTGTTTCAGATTAAAGCTTGTTTAGCTTCAGGCAAACTGGCAGCACAACGCCACTCCTGCAGAGTCTTATTTCCATGCTTAGTTAATCTGTAGCCCGATAAGAGTGCTCTTGACTTTGGTTTCAGTTCGGAAAACCTTGAAATCAGAGTCACACATTGTAAGTAGCACCGGCCTTGTCTTTCTGGAAGGAGCTCTGCCTGCTTCGGAGTTGGAAGATTAGGTTGACGTTCATTTGCCGGGTCTTATCTGCTGCTCTCCAGGCCTCACAGAGCTCGCTGTTTGTTGTGACACACTCAGTGATCTGTCGGCTGCTGCCAACAGTCTTCAGCTGTAGCGTGTGCAGCGTGGACAGTGTGCTGCCTATTACTCTCTCAGAGTTACTGATTCATCCCATTCATAGCCGACGCCACGTGACCCCCTAATAAATCTTTCTGATTTATGAATCTGCTTCTGTTCAGAGGCTTCGAGGGGAAACGTTTCCGTATTGACTTTAATTTTCCACCATTAAAAAAAAAAGAGCAGATGAGTCAGACTAATAGTGATCAGGGGGTTTGTTCCTGCTCCTCTTCAGCGTTCGCTTTTTGTAATAAAAATAAAAGCACAGACATGTAAGTGTGAGAAGACAATTAATTTGTAATTACCATTAACAGATTTGGATGACATTTTCAGGAAATGTGTGAAGTGGGACAAGGAACAAATGATGACATTTTGGCACTGATCCGGATCACCGTCTAGATCCAGGAATTTTTTTAATGTAAGTGTAACCGGGTGGACAATTAAATGCGGTTTACTCTAAAAGCCACCAGAGGGCACTCTTGTTTTTGGGGTAACCCCCTGTGACCACTTGACATTTTGGGTCTCCACGCGACAGACAGCGACAATGACGGAGTTCTCTTTCCTTCCTGAGCGACATACGCACGGTTGGGCTGGCATTCTTATCTCCAGTTGTCTAAGAAGCTGGGAGGCTGTTAGGAGCTGCCGCGCTAGAGGCCGTGCCTGTTCATTAGGTCGGATGGGGTGAAGGCCGCATTGTGGGTAGGACATTTGAACTGTCTGTAATTAGGGTTCGAGCACCAACGGTGTAGAACCCTATTGGAATTGCTGCGTTTCTTCTTCTTATTATTATTATTTTACCGTCTCGTTGGGGCCACTTTTGAGGCCCTTGCACTACTCGAAAACGCATATAAATCACCACACACATTGACTCGGTGTCCCCCATGCACATATTGGGGAATTACACATGTCAATGGAAAAATGGCTCAATAGCGCCCCCTTTAGAAAAAAAAAGGGCACCCACCCTTGCATTTGGAGGGAACTTGACCTAGAGCTCTGAAATTCGGTACACATATGTATCATGCCAAGACGCAAAAAAAATCCTCTTGGAGCGAAACCCACAATGCAACGGGAAAGCCGCCATTTTGAATCTAATGTCAAAATTTGGCCATTTTGGCCAAATTTTGGCCAAAAAATTACACATTTTCTAGAGCTAACTCCTCCGAGGTGATAACTCCGAGAAATCTCAAATTTAGCCAGCAGGTAGAAAACGCATTGGGGAGCTTAAGTTATCAAAACGCTCCGCAAAAGTATGACGGCGTGCGCGCGGCGGCCCACGGAATGTTGACATTCCGCCATTTTGCCTCAATTTTTGCCTCAAAACTGCCCCCTAGAGGCATTTAAATATTAGGCCCCTCAACTACGTTTCACTTAGAGCTCCGAAATTCGGTACACATATGTGTCACGAATAGACGCACAAAAAAGCCTCAAGAACCCATACCCACAATGCAACAGGAAATCCGTCATTTTGGATTTACTGTCCACATTTGTTTTTCAGAAATTTCACATTTTCAAGCGCGAACTCCTCCTAGGGGAAAACTCCTACATACCTCAAATTTATATCACATATACTACAGGGGGCGGTGACAAAAAGTTATCAAAACGCTCCGCAAAAGTATGACGGCGTGCCCGTGGCGGCCCGCGGCGTTTTGCCGTTTGGCCATTTTGCCACTGTTTGGCCACTTTTTCAAAAATTTAACATTTTCAAGACCTAACTCCTCCTCGGGGATAATGCCTAAAGATCTCAAATTCGGTCCACATATACTACAGGTGGTGGTGAAAAAAACTTATCAAAACGCTCCGCAAAAGCAGAACGGTGTGCGCGCGGCAGCGCGCAGCGTTTTGCCGAGTGGCCATTTTGCCACTGTTTGCCCACTTTTTCCAAAATTTCACGTTTTCAAGATCTAACTTCTCTGCAGGGATAACTCATACAGCACTACAATTTGGTCCACACATACTACAGATGGTGGTGACAAAAAGTTATCAAAATACCCAGCAAGAGCATGACGGTGTGCGCGCGGGAGCGCGCAGCGTTTTGCCATTTGGCCATTTTGGCTCAATATTGCCCCCTAGAGGCATTTAAAAGTTCAGCCCCTGAACTATGTTTCACCTAGAGCTCCCAAATTCGGTACACATATGTGTCATGACAACACGCACAAAAAAGCCTCAAGAACCCATACCCACAATGCAACAGGAAGTCCGCCATTTTGAATTGAAATTCAGATTTTTGCTACATTTTTTTTTTAATTTCACGTTTTCAAGATCTAACTTCTCCGCGGGAATAACTCCTACAGCACTCACATTTGGCCCACATATACTACAGGCGGTGGTGACAAAAAGTTATCAAAACGCTCCGCAAAAGCATAACGGTGTGCGCGCGATAGCGCGCAGCGTTTTGCCGAGTGGCCATTTTGCCACTGTTTGGCCACTTTTTCAAAAATTTCACGTTTTCAAGACCTAACTCCTCCTCGGGGATAATGCCTAAAGATCTCAAATTCGCTCCACATATACTACAGGTGGTGGTGAAAAAAACTTATCAAAACGCTCCGCAAAAGTATGACGGTGTGCGCGCGGCAGCGCGCAGCGTTTTGCCATTTGGCCATTTTGCCTCAATATTGCCCCCTACAGGCATTTAAAAGTTCAGCCCCTGAACTGTGTTTCACCTAGAGCTCCGAAATTCGGTACACATATGTGTCATGACAACATGCACAAAAATGCCTCAAGAACCCATACCCACAATGCAACAGGAAGTCCGCCATTTTGAATTGAAATTCAGATTCATGCTACATTTTTTTTTAAATTCCACGTTTTCAAGATCTGACTTCTCCGCGGGGATAACTCCTACAGCACTCACATTTGGCCCACATATACTACAGGTGGTGGTGACAAAAAGTTATCAAAACGTTCCGCAAAAGCATGACGGCGTGTGCGCGGTAGCGCGCAACGTTTTGCCATTTTGGCTCAATAATGCCCCCTAGAGGCATTTAAAAATTCAGTCCCCGAAGTACGTTTCACTTACAGCTCCGAAATTCGTCTTACATATATATCATGACAAGATGCACAAAAAAGCCTCAAGAACCCATACCCCAATGCTACAGGAAGTCCGCCATTTTTAATTTACTGTCATTTTACCATGGAAACAAACACGAAGGGCTGTGTAATTTCTCTGTGTGTACTCCAAATGGCCTGAAATTTGGCTTAAGTCTGGCCCTCATAAAAGCCACATGACCATATAAGCATAGCTGAGTTGCAGGCCCATTCTGACGTTCACAATCATGCAATGAAACAGGAAGTGATGTCTTACTAACCTGTATGTGCTTCCATCGGCCTCAAACTTCACATGTGTAATCACTGTCCACCCCTGATCTAACCTTGTCCAGTCTCACTCGCCCCAAATTTGTTGTTTCACAAGACTTGTGGACCAAACACACTACAAGCTCATATTCAGTCATACTCATAACGTCACTCACTGGCAAGAGGACATGACATGTTTTATATAGTGACATACTCCTCTTAGCAACCTCTTCATTTGGATGTTGTGTTACTCTTATGGAAGTTATTAAGATGTATTAGAGCTAAGTAGCTGATAAGTCATTATAGCAGCTTTCATGTTTTTGCCAAAAAAATCTGCAAGACACCGCAGGGAATCGAACCCCATCCCAGTAAACCAGGAGTACCATTACCAGTGCCTTTTGCTTTTTGACACTACATGGAAGGTAAAGCAAAACCTGCATCACAACAGCATATGAGTGGCTTCAATTTAGATTGCTGCCAATTTAAAAGTGTTACATTAAGCAACACATTACTCACATGGATGTAATTACATTTATTTATTACATGCCATGTGTATCTCTATAGATATATTTTAAAAATCATAAACATCAATTTTATGGGGGCTGCTATAATCTTTTTCTTTACTTGAAAATGCTGTTGTAATACAGGAAAAGAAACCTCTACCCTATTAAATAACAGTTTTTTTGGTTTGTTTTTGGTTTTTTTGTGTTTTTTTTATGTTTTTTTTTTTTTTTTTATGCTTGGAGAAAAAAACGGAACACATATTGGGTAATACGACAGTATTAAAAACTCTAAAGTAACTTGCTCATTGAAACCTGCCAAAAATCCCCTCATGATCACAATAACAATATAAACTCTTTAACTACTAACGTTTACACTACAGTCTATGAAAATACAACATGGCTAACACAACAGTATCCACAAGTCCAATGTCTCTTTGCCTGCCAAACTTCAAAAAACACAAGTCCAATATCACCAGCCCAAAAAATTAAATGTACACAAATGTGTTCACATTTGTGTACATTTAATCTTCTGCATTTTGTACCAACAGGGACAGAGTGAAGCGTGTCATCAGAGTTCCTAGGTCCACGCAGGGGAGCCTCGCCTCAACTCCCCAACTTTCATTGGCAGAGATTGTTGTGAAAGCGTTAGTAGTTTAAGAGTTTAGATTGTAAGTAGAGATGCAACAACGAATCCATAAAATCAATTATTAAAAGCGCTGGCATCGAATTTCATCATGGATTTGTTGTGTCGCACAATTTATGCGTCGCTCTCCATGTCGCGGAGCGGTTTACTTCCCTGCACAGCTTTGCCTAGGGTGACCAAACGTCCTGTTTTCCCACAACATGTCCTGTTAACATGTCCTGTCCTAAAAGTCCTGCGTGTTCTTTTTATAAAATCATAAAAATGTCCTGATTTTCATGATTTTTCAACTGTGCTCTCCCCCACCGCCAACGGCGTCCAATGGGGGTACACACAGTTGGAAAATCAGGAAAATCAGGACATTTTCATGATTTTATAAAAAGAACAGCCAGGATAGACAGGACAGGACGTGAAAACAGGACATGTTCTGGCAAAACAGGACGTTTGCTCATCCTAGCCTAAGCTCTGCAGGGGAAGTAAATCGCTCTCGACATGGAGACACATAATCGCACGACACAACGAATCCATAATGAAATTAAATTTTATCTATTCGTTGTCGCAGCCCTATTTACAATCTAAACTCTTACACTACTAACACGTACGCAACAATGTCTGCCAATTAAAGTTGCCTAACTACCCAATCACTATCCAATCACAAAGTACAAATTTCTTGCTCATTTTGAGAAACAATCCCCTCGTGATCACTAGTCAATCAAAAGTCCAATTACATATTTTCTGCTAATTTAAATAGACAAACAATCCCCTCGTGATCACTAAAATATGTAGGCCACACTATTGACTCCACTTCATAACGTGTTGTTTTCACATACACGTGGTCAATAAGTGTGCCTCTTTCCGTCGTGGGTTGTGTCACAACTTGCACATACCCTCTATCTGTCACAAAGGAACAGATAGTTGATGACTTCAAAATGTCATCATTGAAATCTCCCATGATGGCAATGGTGTTACTTAGTGGATCGAGCCAATCAAGTAACTTACCCAATTGCTCCTTAAACAAAGTCATGGGATAGGAAGATGGTCGATAAATGACCGCTACCAGGATGTTACGATTGACATCGTTTGAAACCAAACATTCCAAACTGATGTGTGGTACCTGGATGATGTTATGTGCCACATGGTCGGCACAATACATGCCTACTCCACCATGTTGTTGGCCCTGCAATGCAATGAGTGCAGGGTGGTCGCTACCATACGATAAACATCGAGGCTTGTTATGGAAACTATAACCATCGATGTTTACTGTATCCAACGTTGAGCCAGAAGCCAGCCATGTTTCTGTTACAGCAATACAGTTAAGCTGTAAATGCTGCGTGCACAAAGCCAAATCTTTCACATGTGCACTTAAATTTTGAACATTCATTAAAAAGACCGAAAACGAGCACTCACTAATTTCATCAATTCTGGCCGGATTCAAAAATGGCGGCATGCTCTGGATGGCATCCTTAACATCATCCCTGCAATATATTCTTTTCGGTTCGAAGTCTTGAATGGTCAAACCAGACAAACTTCGAACCCGGCTCAATGCCACATAGGCCTGGCCTGCTGAAAAGATTTTTTGCAGACTTACCACAGCACTGTCAACCGTAATGCCTTGCACCTTATGTACTGTGCAAGCCCAGGCAAGTTTCAGTGGAAACTGCCGGCGCATTCCACCCTTACTGGTAGCCCTGTCTTCCTCTGGTTCAATGGCTGTTGAACCCACCAAGTCTGATGACACACTTCCAGATTGCTTCCTCCTCTGTGCACCAATGCACTCGTCGTCAAACTTGACATAGACTTTAAGAGGAAGCTTCTTGGGGTCAGGTTTCTCTATGTGGGTTACTGTACCACACACCCCATTGACTAGACCATCCATGACGTCAATATTTTTGCACAGCATGACCCTCGCGCCTTTACCCAAACATAGACTTTCTGCCAAGCATGTGTTGGATGCCTTGGCATGATGCCCGTCCACCAACACAAGCTTGCCAGTCTTCTTGTCATTTGCAAAATCGAGGGCATCAATCACTGTGTAGTCAGGACAAGTCTCAAATAACTGTGTCAAATTATGCTCATTTACCTGTTTATTGGTCGCAAATATGTGCAAAGCTGAGCTCACTTCGCCGGTTTCACAACTTTTTAATAGAGCCACATCACTGTCTAACATGGCGGCCCCTTTGGAGTGAGTTCTAAGCCGGTTCAACAACTCGGCAAACACTCCTTCTTTTTGCCTGACTATGGTGGTCAATTCCGCTATTCTAAAAAGCGGAGACCACAAGTTGACACCTGTTTGGTCAACGTACAGGGGTTTCCCTTTAACGGGCGGCAACTGGTAAAAGTCCCCTACAGCCACAACACTCACATTCCCAAAAAGGGAATAGTCACCACTTTGTTTGATCTGCCTTAATCTTCCATGGATGTAGGCCAATAATTTATGATCAACCATGGAGATTTCATCAATTATCAATAGCTGCAGATCACTAAATTTAGCACGCAAGGTGTTAAGCTTTTCCTCACCCAAAGGTGTGTACGGTAAGCGTACATCTTTGCCAATAGAAAGGGTGTTGTGGATAGTTGCTGCATGCAAATTATATGCAGCAATCCCTGTAGGAGCAGTCAACAAAACACAAATGTTGTCAGGCTGGTGACACGCCGTTGACAACAACCTCGTGGCCTCATACTGGATGGCCTTAATTAAATGGCTTTTACCTGTGCCTGCACCACCTGTAATAAAAACGTGCAATGGCTCTGGCCTTTTGCCAGCTATCTTTTCCAAACACCATTGCCGGATCTGATAAAAAATTGACAGTTGTATCTCATTCAGAGATCTAATCAGTGCTATGCCCTCACTTCTGCACATGACATTTTGGCGCTTTTCCAAATGTGCAATTTCTTTGCCAATTACTGCCAAGTCGGGAATAGGCGTTTCCACGTCCTCTTCCACTGTCTGGTCTTCGGGTACGCGCTCTTCTTCACATTCTAAGCGCTGTACCTCTTGCTCTGGGCACAACCTGGCCCACGCATCTTCATGTACCCCATTAACGTCAATTTCCTCCCGGATGCGATCCAACTGATCGGCTTCAATTTCGAATTTAGCCCTGTTGAAATCCACAACAGACTGGACTGAATGTGTGGATCCATCACCAAACCTCACACGTCCGTTGCTGTAAAACTGTTGAAAAGTTTCACAGTTCGGAGGCTTGAGGTCTTGGTCGACACGGTATGGCAGAAACAATTGGAGAATGCTTTGATGAAAAGATTCGGGGTTCTTTGTGTCAGAAAAGCGCACGTAACGCACAACCGCGGGTTTGCTACGCGTTCTTTTCGTGACAAATCCAATTTTATTCTGTAATTCAATTGGCCGCTGGGATTCTTCCTTTTTGCTCAGAATGCGATATTCTGATGCAAATTGTGCCATACACATGTCATTAAAGTCGACGTCATCTGGCCTGTTCTTGTACCGATCCACAATGTTGGTCATCCACATGTGTTCGGTCGTCAAATTGTCCGATGATGCCTTTTGTTTTAACACATTTAAAGGCAAACTCATTCGGACTATATTGTCGCCTGTTGGTACAAACACAACTTTACGAGAACATTCCCGCAAGTGCAAACCATTGA
This sequence comes from Dascyllus trimaculatus, assembly GCA_024666655.1. NCBI lineage: Eukaryota > Metazoa > Chordata > Actinopteri > Pomacentridae > Dascyllus > Dascyllus trimaculatus. The sequence continues at coordinate 21,660 of JAMOIN010000047.1, forward strand.
TCAACCTATAGACAGCCTCTTGAGCACACACATCGCGGTTATGTAAATAAACACTGCCTAGGTTTTTCAATGCATCTTTTGCACTCACGTTATCGTTGGCTGCCTCCCTTTGTGCGTTCCCCAACAACAATCCAATTTCCCTTTCGGCCTTTGAAATGTACGAAATAATGTACACGATGCATGCATACGCGTCAACAACAAATTGAATGTCCATATTAGCATTCCAGCATTTTAAGAGCTGTTTGCTGTAGTGATTGACCCAAACCGCATTAATTTCCCTTTTTAAAACAATTTCCGTTTTGCCACTACAGCGTCTATATGCCTCTGCAAATTTACTCTGATTAATTCCTAAACTGCTCAACAAATTTTCAAAATGATCAAATTCACAGTTCTCATCTGACAGTGCTTTTTTGACTGCCGTCAGAATCTGTGATGCTCTGTCTTTCCGCATTATGCATGAACACCGTTTCCCAAAACCGTCTTTATCCACACACTTTGTGCATGTCTTTTTTGCATCTTCAGCACGACAAATAAAAGTACTACCCGACGCTGGCCTCGGAAAATTGAAACGACAGACAGTTTGGTTTTTTTTACACGTTTTGGAATGTCTTTTTGAATGTTGCTGGACAGAGGTAACAATGTCCAGCAACTCGTCATCATGTGACGGTAACTCACATGTGACATACTTGTCAATAAAATTAATGACCTCTGCGTCGGTGTTTTTGTCGATTACTGGAGCGTTCTCGATCCAAAAGAGACAATGCACATGAGGGGAGCCACGCTGCTGAAATTCCACCCGGTAAAAATAGTCCTTAATTTGCCCAATTGGGTGGGATGCAGACATGAGCACCTCTCTCAAGAAAACATGCCAACGATAATCAAACATCCTCGCCGCAGTGACCGGATTGCGCCGCAACAACTCGCATCTGTCTGCCCACTCTAAGCCTTCGGCAGTCTCTGTTCTACCTTCCTGTTTCAAAATACTGTTCAGAAGGTTTTTCCAACGCATATCTGCAGAGGAAAACGAACAGAACCACGTGGGGACACCAAGCTGACGCACACACGCCAACAGGTCACGCTGGACTGCCTGCCAAAATGCAGGGGTACCTCTAATAGGTTTTAGGAACCGGTACCCCTCATCAAATTCCAATAATTTCTTCAGGGACTCTGGATTCGTCACCTGATCTTGGCCTATTCTGTGGGACTTACAACCACCTGTTCCTTTCCGCAAGGCAATAGAGACATTGGACACAACCTGTTCCACTTCAGACATGTACTGAGCAAAAAAGATATACTCGACATTCTGAGCGAACCTACCATCAGCGTTTAAAATGCGGTTATTGAAATAACGCGACAATGTTAAACGCTGATGCCTACTTTCATGATACGTGTTGCAGCCCTGTGGAAACAACACTGGGAAGCATTTGGCTTCATTGGTCTGATCAGAAAGTAATTTGACGGGATTATTCCCTTCTGCTGGTGCCAGATTCAATATATCATCAAAATATTGATCCAGTGTTTCCTGACCGATGTCAACAGGCATGAGACACGTATCCTGAAACATACAATGTTGCTGTCGATCATGCAACAGCTCATCCTCAACATCTGCTGATTCTTCAACACCTTCTACATTATCAGCAGCAGAAGCAGCAGCAGATGTTGCTGCTGATGCTTGACCAACTTCAACATTGTCACTTTCACGAGCAACTGCCTCGCTGTCCTCTTCCAAACAAAACGCATTAAGCCATGCTTCATTAAATTCCACTTCTTTATAATACTTGTTAACATTTTTCAAATACTGCAATGCCTGCCTAATGTGCATAGTGTCAACAAACTGATATTCATAATGACCTTTGTACGTTAATTTACGTTTTAATTTGACTGGCAGCAATGAGCCTTCCATATTAGACCTGGGCAGCAAATTATTGGTCTGCACAATATTTGCTGGACAGCAGGTGACTGGGCCGTGAACTCCATTTTGCCCACCTTTTGGTAATGCAAGCATTTTCATAAATGGAATATGCAATGCAATCAAATGTTGTTCCAAACTATTCAAACATGCCAATTCGGGAGGAACCGGATCAAGTCCCAATTTGTTGACTGCACACTCAGCAGGCATTTCACCTTTAATGACCTTGTAGTGACATGTATGACAGATCCACAGCTGACCTCGAGCTGTGTCCCGCAACTGACATGGCACTACACAATCGTCATTACATTGGTGGAGGTATTTTTCACTAATACATACCTCTGCAATTGAAGCGATGGCTTGTCTGCTCTGATAACTATGCCTATGGCACTGTAAAACTTGAGGTCTAAACAGCAGCCGAAGGCAAACACAACACACAAAATCTGGACCATCTTTTACCTTATCTAAAAAATGGTCCATAACAACATCAAACTGCTGTGACTTCTCCTTAATTTCTTTCCTCCTCAATCTCACACCTGCTATGACACGCTCCTTATGCTCTGGATTTTCAAGATACTTCCTCCTACTAATAGCTTTCTTTTTCTGCCTGTGCAACGGATTCCAATTATACTTCATCCGACTCAGAGCTTTCTTTTTCTGCCTGTGCAACGGATTCCAATTATACTTAATCCTACTCATTGCTTTTAGTTTCTGCCGGTGCACCTGATCCCGATTATATTTACTAATACTCATCGCTTTCACTTTCTGCCGGTGCACCTGATCCCGATTATATTTCCTAATACTCATAGCTTTCACTTTCTGCCGGTGCACCTGATCCCAATTATACTTCCTAATACTCATAACTTTTACTCTTTGCCTATGCACCTGATTAAGGAAATACTTTTTATTACTACTTTCCTTAATGTTCTCCCGATACAAATCTTTTTCCAAATACGTCCTTTTCAACCTTTCCCTCTGTTTCGCCCTAAACAACACATTTTCCCAATATGTCCTCTGCCAATTAATTTTCTTTTTCTTTTTTAAATACTTCAAATACTTATTAATATGCATGGTTCTCTCT
>JAMOIN010001044.1:0-24601 GCA_024666655.1 Dascyllus trimaculatus
TTTAGCTTTTCAGAACATAATACAAGTGTTTCCACAGAAGTACATTACAAAGGTACATCATATAAGAAAGGACATTTCCTTGTGGCAAAAAATGAAGAGTCAATGGAATTTGGAGAACTTCTGATCATTTTAATTCAAAATGATGCAGCTGTGTATTTTGTGATGGACATGCACAAAGCTAGCTACCATTCTGACTATCATCTGTACTCTGTGACAAGACAGAGTGCAAGGTTGCAGTGTCTTAACATAGACAGCTTGGTAGATTTTTATCCGTTACCATCGTACATTTTCAACGGACACCAAGTTATTCCCCTGAAACACAGTGTGCTGTCAAAATAAGCACAATCTTGGCTTGTTTGGTGGGAAAAACACACTAAAGCTACACATAGTGTATATGCTGAGACAAAATGGCAATATTTGAAAAGGGAAAGTAACAACAGTTTGTGGGGTTTTTTTTTTTTAAATTTAGATGCTGAGTAATAAAAAGTAGTTCTTTTTATTTGAATACCGATTATGCACAATATTACTTGACTACATTCTGCATGACTTGTGTCTTCTGGTTCTTTTGATCTGAGGCAAAGTGTCATTCTTCTTCAATTACAGAAAATATGGACTTGGAGCAAACATTTCTCCGCACAGCCATTACTGAGGTCTTACCTGACCTTCCAGAAATGACGAAAGACATCCTGGAGGAGACCTTGCAATCCCTTGGTGTGGAGACATATGATGATTTTCGATTTATTGAGGAGGCAGATTTGCTGTCAACGTTGAAGCCGATTCAAGCAAGAAAAGTCCTTGCAGCTTGGAAGCTAAGATGTAAGTCAGGTATTACAGCACAGGCTCCAACCCCTTTTTAAACTAACCTATGTGCCAGTTAAATTTAGCACAGAGAAACATTTGCATTTTGACTCAGAATTTTAACTCTTCTTGGTTTTGTGGTTTTCAGGCCAGACTCCCGAAACAGGCAACTCATCTGTTTGTGCCTCTCCAGGACCTCCCACATCTTTGCCAACCTCTTCACCCCTAAGTTCACCCTCAACCTCTTCCAACAGCAGCCCAAGCCCTGGCATAGACTGGGTGAATAATTTTATTATACCTTGGAAAGCAATGCCAGAGGAACTGATACAGTCCCTTGAGAGAGAAAAGCGACCAAGTCCACGGCTGAGGAGAGAGATGGTCCGAATTGTGGTCCATGAGATGATTCAAAAACATTCTTGCGTAAGTAAAAAGCACACCGATGTAGTTGCCCAGAAGATGGTGGCAAAATACCCAAAATCGCTTCAAGATGTAATAGAAGGGGATATCATTGGGCCAGGGTATCATTCTCTAGCCAAACAAATGCAAAACAGGATTGAGAATGTCAGGCGATCTACTACTCCCAAAATAAGAAAACGAAAGCATCATTCTGAAGACTCTGACACAGAAGAGGTCCCTCTAGAACAGAGAGCAGTGGTCCAGGACACGTATGGGTGCATCAACTGGGAAGTAAAATTCCTGCCCCTTGGAGAGACTCTTGAGACACAGCAGGAGAAGAAAGAACAACTGAAGAGGATGTTTCAGCAGTGTGATGTGAATCCCCAGGAAGTGAAACGTCTGATGAAGTTGACTTTCTACATGCAGCGTAAACAAGTCAACCAGGGAGAAAATCTGAAATGCCTCCTGGAGGAGTGGCCATTTTGGTTCCATGAAGTTGGCATGGAAGTCCACTTTAAGGCACTCACAGGAATCAGTCTCAAAGAAACCTTCACACGGAATGTGGATCTGAAAGGGAAACGGCTCCTGGACTACTTGAATACTGTTTGTGCAAACAAAAGCAAAACATTCCTCCAGTCCCTAATGAAGTTGAAAATGGCAAGAGGAGAGCTGATTGGTTGTTCTGAAGATATCAAGGAGATGGTGCTGCTTCTCCTGTCCTACTTTGATGAGAAGGAAGAAGCAATGTTCTGTTATGTGGAGGACACTAGCCTGGCAGTGGAGGTACAGATGGATCAGATTCCCTTGACCCCCACCATTGTTGTGTGCGGTAAGTTCACATGTCCTGCTTCCTTGTCATTCTTGTATTATCTTTTGCATTTAACATGTCTTCTATTTCCTGCATATTTGTACAATAATTTTTGTTGCACAACGTTGCCGATTGTGGTCTTAAGCAAGTCATAAATTTTTTCTTCCCTATTGCAACATAAAATATTATGACTTAACTAACCTTTAAAATTAAGAAGCAAATATGCTCAGTGTTTTTCTAAAATGTATGGAACGTATGCATTAAAAAATCATCTTTTTTTTCTTTTGTTTAGGACGATCATGCTTTTCATCAACACGGTTCATGCTGAGTGTAGATCGATACATTGTGCATGACAACATCCCCTCCTTCGTCTCTGTCCTATGCTTGCTGTTTGGGAGCTATTACTGCTTTAACATCCATTATCCATTGGCGCTGGCTTCAACCCTGGAGTTTCTGCAGAGGTATGCCCTATAGATTGACTTTATGCACCATTTTAATTTATTTGAGCTGACATAAATCTAATGTCACTGCTGTATGGGATTTATAGGACTTGTACATTTTTACTGTTTTACAAGGCAACAGATCTTTTAATAATAGCTTTCAAAAAGCTGTGCTTTGAATTAAGCTTTTTATCATTAATAAAGTTTCTGTTTTTCTCATATTTTCAGATGTTTTTTCTCCATCAACCCAGAGAAGGGCACCAAAGTGGAGAAGACGACCACATCCCGCCTTAATGTGAACCCTCGAGTCATCACCTTGATTCAGGAACTTGCGGATCATGAGTGGTGTGATGTCTGAACTTGGACTAAACTGAGTAAGATTTCTGGCAAGTCATGTGCCCCAATGATTGTTTGATGGTTTGTATGCTGTACTGTTACCATGTTTGTTGACAGGTGATACTGAATTATGTTCAGATTTTTTTCCTGAGGAAGTTAGTTTGAAGATACTAAAACATTTTTCTTAATAAGGAAATGCTGTGCTTATTCTCTCTGTTGTAATAAGGCTTGATTGACCATAAGGCATTTTAAAGGAGGAGACTTTGCTTTTTCTCTCTTTTTTGGTTTCGATAAGAGCTTAACACTCCCCAATGTAATATTTAGTTCATATTTCAAAAGTGTGCTTTCAGTAAGGAGATGTGCTTTGTTCACAGTTTTTGCACTGACAGGTTTGAAAGTGTCCAGTAATATTCCTTTTGAATACGTCCTGCTTTACCTTTTGACTATAAAATACTTAATATTTGTACACTTTCTTTGCATTTTTGGTAATAATCTGTTTGAAGGTATGGGAGTTTACTTTAAATTGTCCAAGTAAAAAAGGTAATTTGTAAAAAATACATTTTAGAGTGAATTCAACTCCATTTTATTGTCCTTAAGGCAATTTAGCGTGAAAGTTAACATACTTGTCCCTTGCTATTCATTCAGAGTTTGTGTAATATAAAAATGTATTTTGGGAAGGGACATATAATTTTGTTCACTGCTTAAAATTAATAAATGTCTGGAGAGAAAGATATATTTTTGTGTTTTCTATAACTAATCTTTTAGCAAGGTGACTCAAAAGGTGTAACTCACTTTGCTTTCACTGTGTATAGTGGTTATATTCTGGTTCTACATTTCAAATATTTAATATTAATTTAATGTGATTTGAGAGTATGATTTTAAAATTTTATTAAATTGAAATGCTTGCATTTGAGTAAATTCTGTTAAAATAGAAAAGCTGTTGCTATAAAGTTGGTAAATACTGCATAATTTAGCACATTTTAATAAATATTTGAGTTAAATATGCAAAATATGTCAGTAAAATGGCATTACTATTTTTAGGTTTTTACAGCAAAACAATGTTGTTTGCTCAGTGTTTTTCAGTAGTGTTTACTAGAGTTTGATGTAAAGTTAGCAACAATTCAATGCAGATATTACTGAAAAAAACTTGTGAAATAGCAACATACTCATGTTGATTTAACAAAAAAATGTTGTAAGTTTTACCAGATTCAGGTGTATTCTTTCTGTAAATTTTAACAGTTTTAAACTGTAGAATTTACAGTTTAGCCTGTAAAACTGTTTACATTTCTACTGTAATTTTTACAGAATTATTCTGGCAACCACAGCTGCCAGATTTTTTTCGTAAAAACTACGGAATTTTTTTTACAGTGTACACAATGCCTTAGCCTCATGTTAGTACTCAATTCGGTGCTGCACTGGGATGCACTCATGGTAAAATTCAACATACCACAGTAATGGCAAGCAATGCAATATAGGAATGTCTGTCAAGAGATTTCTTACATGTGAAATTAATCATCTTACCCAAAGAAAAGGCCCTTTTTACTGCCTAGGGCTCGTCCAGGATTTGAATCTGGGACCTCGCACATCCTAATCGAGAATCATACCCCTAGATCAACGAAAATCTGAAATCTGCCCCATGGTACCATTTTGCTACCTTTTACTGTTGGAATCATCCACCCATCCGTTTTCGTTATTATCACGGTGACAAAACTGCCCAGGTATTGCCTTCCATATTACTGCAACTTCCTTGAGGCTTTCCTACATCAGGTCGAGTAGTCCTTATAGGATGTCCTGTACATGCATTTATATCTCCTACAAATTGGACATGTACCACACATCTCCCAAAAATCTCAGATGTAGAGTGAAGCAGAATATACCGACTCTTTTGGTTTGTAGATAGCACTTAACATTTCAGCCACCAAACATCCTCACATATTCAATATACAGTATAAATATGTAACAATAACAGTAGAATTGATCCATGTTTTAGGACAATAGAGCACAGAGAGAGAAACTAAACTCTGATATGAAGACAATATAACTACTCATTTGTTTAAAAAGCTAATGACTAATGAGGAACTATGTGTTTGTTTTCTCAAGCCTCACAAGGATACAGTGGAGCAGAGGAGTTGATCAGATTAAGACATCCTAACTCTCTTTAGCCTATTAAAAGAACCAGCTAACCAGCCAACAATACTAAACTCTATAACAAAATTAAGTCTGTGTGCGCCAGAACGTGGAGCTGGAAGTGGCTGAAGGCAGCAGAGAAATCAATAAGGAGGATACGTACAGGATTCATATTGCTCTCCAAATGGCCAAGAGCCAGATATAGAAAGAGGAGATGGGGTTTTTTCCTTGCCTTTTTTAGTTTCCTAGAAAAATGTGTTGCTGGCATAAGACAATGTTTAGCAATACCTTGGAATTTTGTCATCACACAAGAAGCAAGGGCCACATGGCAACAATCTGTGATATTAATGGAAAACATAACTTTAGTTTTCCCCCCCAAAAAAGTGGACTCTCTCCAAAAATGGAAGACTTTCTGTTGGACCAAAGATGAAAAAATGCCACTTGGTAACGTTGCAGTTTTTGAGCCATTTTCCTTCGGTCAAATCACCTAAAGCTCTACAAATCTGATCCTCCCTGATCTGAATACTACAACCTTCCCTTTGGCCAAGAAAATATCTCTTCATATCTAATCTTAAATTTTACACCTTTAAAAAATAATGAAGCTCATCTGCCAGACCATTATCAGTATTGGTGCAGAGCAGTTAATTTCCCAATCATGTTTCTCTTTTATCAAACCTTATACCCTTCTACATTTACAATCCTTGGTTCAGTCTCTTTAAATAAGGGACCAAGCAGGCAGACTTTAGTGCTTTTACAGCAAAAGACCGACACCACCATTCAATAGTGCATCCTAAATGACACTTTCTTAGTTTTCCAAAGTTCCAGCACTTTAATGGTAAGAGAAACATCACCTGTGTAGTCACTGTATAGTGTTTTGACTACATTATTTCAAAATTTTGAACTGAACCATTCCCAGCGAAGGCATCACAAGAAATGCACTTTGATTGCATCATGTTTTGCAACACAAAACCAGATCGAGCTTCAAAGTTCAGCTGCAAGCACATCCAGCAATATCTTTGATCAAGTTTTAGATGCTTTATGCAACTTGTGGGACTGAAGTATATAGAAAAATACCTCGTATCATGCATTTGATTCAGTGTCCAGTTGCTATAATGTCTTGCCACATGTTCCATAATTTGGAAAATCTGAATTGCCTATTCACTTTTTCATTCTCAAGGGCCATTGAAGACCAACTCCAAAGAGGACAAACCATAGAGTTTGGCATTTCATGTTACAAATATCCAAAGCAAACCTGTCACATCTTTGGGACTTTTAAACCCAGGACCTCTTACACCCAAAGTGAGAATCAAACCCCTTAAGGTGTCTGTTCTTCTAAAAAACTTTTGCTCTGGTCTATAACTGACTTAAAAACAAGCTGTATGTTGGTGCTTATCTCAGCCCACCTGGACTTGATTAGCTCCCTTAAATACTCAGGCAACTCACTCAACCTCTGCCAGACCATAGGACAATGTTCCCCATTTACTGCTGGACCCTGTTCTGTTTCCCACCTGTTCCCCATCTGCTTGCCTGCACTTCTGCCTGCCTCACCTGGACTTCCATCACCCAAACTCCCAGCCTGCATTCCCCGGATCCTGCCCGTCCCTTTAGTTAGCTTTAGGTTTTGTGAGTAAACCCATTTTGTTTGTCGTGCTTTAGTTTGTTCTTACCTGTTTTCTGTTGTCCTTATTCAGTTTGTTAGTTTGAGTTATTTATTGGTTTTTTGTAGCTTCTGCCTTTTTCCGTAGTAAGTCTGGTTTTCTTCAATCTGTTCTCCCTCTTTAATTTAGCTTTATTTCTCTGTAGTGGTTTTTGTCTTTAGTCTCTTGGTTTTTTTTAATCATCTGTGGTTTTTTTTGCTGTTGTTAGAGTTTTAGTTGGTTGATTCTCTAGTTTTGGTAAAAGGTTTGGTTCCACTCGTTCCTGGGTTTAGTTCTTTATTCTGCAAAGACTTAAGTTTTAGTCCTGTTTCTGTTTCCCCGTCTTCTTAGTTTTGTGTTTTTCTTCCTTGGATCCCTCCTGTCATTATTTTAATGATTCTTGGTTTTTGTAGTTTCACCCCATGTTATGTTGGTTCTTGCATGGTTTTGATTTAATAAGCCCCTTTTGTAAACTCTTCCTGCTTCAGCCTGTTCTGAGTCTGCACTTGGGCTCAAACCCCCACCCTGTTGTGACAAATCTCTAAAATGTCTGAAATTTTTGCAGATGAGTTTTCATAATTACAATAAATTCAGTTTGTTTGACAACAAATTCATATGCTTCCATTGTTTTGTACAGAACTTCAGTTACTTTCCACCACACGCTCTTGTTTTGATGAATGCTGTTTCACTTTGAACTTAATGTTATTTCCAAAGCCTCTGCGTGAATCAAGCCTCTAATCCTATTTTTTCCACTGTGCTTCACTTTCTCAGCATGTCTTCTAAAAAGTCAGGAAGTTCATGTTTACGGCAACTTGAACTTTGACAGCTTGCTTTATTCCAATACACTTAATTCTGGATTTTACAAAGAAGACTGACATTTGTGCATGTCTGGGTCTGAAAGTGTCTTTTCCCTTTCACCCAGGTTATAAATGATGGGGGTGAAAGAACTGATCCAAAGCTCTGGCAAGTAAAAGGACTGGATTGCAAGGAGCGCGGCCTTTACAGTGATCAAAGCGACTGTCACATTGTGTGCTAAAATTGCATGAATAGAACTGAATAGAGGATGTGCTTATTAAAAAGTGAAAACAGCTTTTCAATCCTGCAACATCTTTTAGAGGGCTACATAATGTCAAAGGGTGCTTTGGTGGGTGCATTTTCATTTATATTCTGGCAGCCTCCGAGAATCATGTTAAATGTGCACAGACTGACCTTGCGAGGTGTGATTGAGTAGAGGTATTGTGATGCACACTGAGATTTTGCTTCTGTTCCAGCTCGATTTGCATACATTTAACATGGAAAGTCAGCAGCTCAGTGATAGAGCTGAGATAGATGTAGAAGACTTGCCTTGGTAAACCAAGAGCTTGTACACCGATCAGGCATAACTTTATGACCACCTGCCTAATATTGTGCTGGTCCCCCTTCTGTGCTCACAAATGCTCTGAACCATTGGACATGGACAAGAGGACCTCTCAGGGTGTCCTATGGGGTCTGGAACCAGGACGTTGGCACTGGATCCTTTGGGTACTCTGGGTCATGTAGTGGGGCCTCTGTCAATCAAACTTGTTCCACTGCATCCTGTTGATGCTTGATCAGAATGGGGTGTAGGAAGTTTAGAGGTCAAATCAACATGTTGGGCCATTGTCATGTTCCTCAACATGTTCCTGATTGTTTGTTTTTTCCATGTGGTGGGGTGCATTTTACTGAGGGAGTAGGCCAGTGACATTTGGGATTTCCATTTGCATGAGGGAGTGTGCTTGTTGTGGGACAATGTTTATTTGGGTGTCTAAGTCTCATCAACACGGATGTTAAAATCCCAGGTTTTCCATCAAAGCACCGCATAGTACCAATATGATCAATGTTATTCACTTCACCTGTCAGTGGTTTTAATGTTGTGGCTGATCGGTGTGTGCACATTTAAATGTTGCATAAAATAATGCTTTTATTTATTGCATTTGACTCATTTCAGATCTTCCTACGCTTCATATCTTATCAGAGGAGCTTTAACAAGCAATCTGAGTTTGTCACTTATTTTTGTAACCCTCTCTGGCCAGAAAGAACAACATCCTCTTCAATCAGTCAGTTTCACACTGACTTTTAAGCTCTCATGTCAGCTACGTCGAGAGTTTTCCCATTGTGATAGTCTCAGTATTCATGTATGCTGTCTGCAACAAGCGTTCCCCCCGAATTGGCAAGCAGACACAATGCTACTGCTCACTTTACCAGATGCTGCTGCTGTAACTCCCAGGAAGAAAAACAAGCTTAACATTTTGTGTTGTCCTATAAAGGCAGAGATGTGACACAAAGAGGAAGGTCACAACAGGATTTACTGCTAAGCCAGGATGCAACATATTGGAGCAGTTAGAAGTGCACCGCTGAGAGGAAACTGTTGTGAGATTTCAGTCTTAAGAAGAAAGTAGCTATTTTTAGCTTCAAATGAATCCAACAGAGACATAAAATGAGAGAGGAGAGACTGTCTGTCATGATCCCCGCTTTGGCCCTGCCTCTCTCTCTCTCTCTACTCCTGCTGTCCTTCACTCTCTCCCCTCATCAGCCAGCTCTGCCTGCAGCTTAGTTGATTACTCAATTCAAGGCAGCTGTGAGGAGCAGCTCACCTGCCACTAATCATCCTCCGTCAATAAAAGCCCCGGTTCATTCTGTCAATCTCCGCCAGACTATAGACAATACCACCTAGTTTCTCTGCTGTCCCTGCTCTGTCTCCAGCCTGTCTGCCTTTCCGCGATTCACTGCCACCAGGACCCCCCTTCTGCTTCTGTTGGTATCAGTTTATCCTGTTTTGTTTGTTAGAGTAGGTATTTGGTTTTTGTTGTTGCTCATTTCTTGTATTAAGTCTGGTTTCTTCATTCTTTTCCCCCCCCTCAGTTTAGTTTCCTGTTTCAGTGTAGGTTTCTGTTGTAGTCAGTTTTCTTTGTCCCCGTTAGTTAGTTTTCGTGTTCATTATCTGTTCGCCTTAGATCCCTCCTCGGCTGTTGGTTAAAATATTTCCTTGGTTTAGTAGTTTGCCCCTTCTTTATATTTGGTTTGATTAACTCCATTTGTATCTCCCTCAGTTAGTTTTTCCCATTCTTGTTTGGTTTAAGTTCAGTCTTTTCAATAATAAATTATTTTTGAAAATTCCACCTGCCTTAGCCTGCTCTTGTTTCTGTGCCTGGGTTCTCAGCCACCTCTCATAACACTCTTCTCATCGCTTGTTACACAAAATAAAAGTGATTTCCAAGATAAAACCACAAGATGTAAGAACTGGATGTGAAGGAAATATGTGAAATGATCTTTCTAAGTATTACTATATTTAGATTTTATAATTAAAAGAGCCTCCTAGATTTTGCAAATGCCTCAGTTTCAGCGCATGTTAATCTGACACCACAAAACAAATTACACTGTTTACAATGCAAATTTGCGTAACTGCATGTGAATAATCAGATTTTTAAGTCACTTTAATATGAATCTCCACTCTTCAAGTAATCTTATTGAGAGATGACTCGGATTGAGACTAGAAAACCTCATGGCTGACAGTTTGGAGATTAAGAGTCAGTGAGGAAATCTATCAGAATATAAATCCATTTACATCCTTCCACTGATGCACAACATTCTTTATCGTGAGCAACTCATTTCCCAGCGGACTAATAGGAATGATAGATGCACATGCAGTGCCGACGTAAACCACACACTCTTAGGTCACTGTGTGGGGGTGAGAGAGGACAGAGTGGTACAGAACCAGCTCAGAAATCTTGCATCTACTCGTGGAATGCAAAAACATAAACTTTTCAGGCAGAGAAGGAATATTTCTTGTTTTACAGCAATGCTTTATTACACATGGGTTTGTTTTTTTTTAAAAGCCAGAGAGAGTTTGGCTAATATAAAGTGGCTGCTGAGGTCAAAGTGTTGCTCTGCCCTTATTATCTGTTCAGGCTGCAGTTAGAGTTTTATGAAGACATGCACACACTCACAGGGAGTTACTGCCTCTGTTGTAGCACAAGTGTAAACTTAGAATCCTAATCACTCAGCTAAGATGTTCAAATTAGTCATTAATAAAGGCAGTATGCAAACATGACTCTAATACTGTAGAGATGATGAGCAAACATATTAGCTGCTGTTCTCTCCCTCTTTATCTGTGCAGCTCAAAAGTCAAGATGTTATCCAAAGAAAGTTGAACTACATGTGTTTGCTTCCAGACCAGAGGACAGAAACAAGGAGCTGCATGACTGCATTCTTTTTAAAACGATCACAGTGTACTTGTCCTGACCGATGGAGTGATACGACAAGCAACCTTGTTGAATGAATCATGGTAAAGAGGATGAGCTGCCTGCTTTATTAAGGGGGTTACAAGGCTGGCAGCCAAAGGGAAGGACACACACAGAATAATGTGCACAGAATACTGACTTATATTTTGACTTTTAGCCCTCAGTGTTGGATCAACCTCTAAAAACACTGTGTTACACGGTATAATTCCCTACATAGAACATGTACTGTAAAAAATCAGCAATTTTATGAAACTTCCCCTTTTTATTTTACAGGGTTTTTTTTACTGTAATACTAAAAAAACATAAATAAAACTGCTAATTAGTGCCAATTAGTGAATTTGCATGTCTAGAATAGACTAACATTAAAAAACTATAAGTGAATGAGGATAAATTTTTAATTTTGTAAAGACATGTTTTATTTTTTACATTAACAGACATGCACTGTTGAATTAAAGCTAAATTATGTAAATATATTTCTAAAATTAGAAAAATTAAAGACAGTCAACAGAAAAGGAGGTGCTGATTGAGTGATTTTACATAGATTTGTTTGTTAAATGAACAATATTGTGTATAATTACAGAAGCATTTATGACAAAAACGTTGAATTAATGTATTTCATCAGTGGATAATATGTATGAGTAGTAGTAATGTCTGAAAATACAGTTTTATCATTATATATATCATTTATCATTATATCCATCCATTTAATTCCATATATACAGTTGTGTGCGAAAGTCAGGGCACCCCTTTAAGTAGAACAAACACATATTCCTTAGAAAGGTATCACTAAAATTCTCTGTCATTTCAGTGCTTTCATTTGTTGGTGTATTATCTGAGCTCTGAGGAGCATGTTCACATGCACTGACAACAGTAGTCTGAGGGATAGTTTCCCTGTACATGCCACTTATGCTATCGATCAAGCATGCTCTATGTTTCCTGGACATATGAGCAGTAAAGGAGGATTTCACAGTGAAAATATTTTTACAACCAGCTACAGGACATCTCACAGGTCGCCCCTCAGTAATATGCTCCTTTAAGTGGGCTACAAGTTCATTCACTGTGTGAAACTGGCGCTCACACATGGAGATGGCGCATTTTAGGTCTGTAACAACAGCTCTAGCAGTAACAGAGGGATCTGGAGCATTGTGAACACGATAAAAATGAGCTTTAAAAGCTGCATAAGTACAAAATGTTCGCTTGCAGTCACAGCTGACACATTTGAAAACGCAATGTGGTTCATTCCTATGAACTCTACAGTGCAGCACATAACCCCTAGTTGTCTCAAGTGTTTTGCTGCAAAAAGCACAAGTAATCATTTTTAATAACTAAGGTAAGAAAAGCATACACCAGCGTTTGATAACTGTGGCCATTAAGCATCAGCGACATTCATTTAAACTAGAAAAAAACACGATTCAATACTTATACTGTGAAAATGGCAGATAATTATATCAAATAAAAAAAATCAACCACGTATTTACCTTCCTCTGATGACCATCACACTGCTAAAGCATTTACACACAGCAACACGGACAACCAGCTAACATAACGTCTGCATCCAGTGAGCGCCAAAATTTGAAAAGAGAAAAAAAGACGCCGACTCGACTATACAACAGACTGTACATGAACAAATCCAAAGTGAAGGCTGTAACTGAACGACCAATACACAGAAAACTAAAATGTTGGCAGTTAGTTACACACGAAAAACCACAAGCCTACAGAATATCTGCTTCCCGGGAGCGCCAAATAGGGAACGTCAACGTCTATCCTGTGACTGCAGACAATAGAGAACTAGCTTAGCAACTCCAGAAAGTTAGCAAAACGACAGGGAAAATGTCAGGCTAGTATCTTATCTTTAGGACAACAGAGTTAATAATGAAGCAGTTCAAGTTTAAAAAGCACAATTTAACTTACCAGTGCTTTGTGTTCAGTTTCGTAAAAACTCCGCTTCCAACGCTGGCAGACTGACGGACGATGAGCTGATATTTTCAGGAGTGGAAAGATGTCGAATATGATGCGTTCAATGTTAACTCTGTCAAACGAGAAACGACTGTATATCTTCCAAAAAAAAAGTGCTATGAGGTGTTCAAACGACAGCTCAAGAAACGGAATTTTTGGTTTTTGAAGAGAAATGTAAAGTAGTGAAGATGATAAATGTTAGTTTTATTAAGGGATATAATATGAATTAGGATTTTGAGAATTGTGATAAATATAACAGAACAGGATGACTCAGACACACTATATGTCCTTAATTTATTTATCTTTGTGATTTTAAGCAGGACTGGCCAAAGTAGGCCTGCTATATGTTTTGTGTTAGGTAAAGTCAAGGTGAGTTTAGCAGTATCTGTTGTAGTCAATGACAGTAGTATTATAAT
Source organism: Dascyllus trimaculatus (assembly GCA_024666655.1). Taxonomy (NCBI): domain Eukaryota; kingdom Metazoa; phylum Chordata; class Actinopteri; family Pomacentridae; genus Dascyllus; species Dascyllus trimaculatus. The sequence goes on from JAMOIN010001044.1 coordinate 13,174, forward strand.
TTAGGTATAAATGGCAAAAACCACAAAGAGGTTGCTTTAAACCTTTTGCCAAGTATCAATTATCAGTTCTGCTTTTATGTTTGTTAAAAACACACTTTTAAATCCTAAGATAGTTTTCATTTTTTGACCTATATTTTAATTTTTTTAAAAGGTATATAACACGAATAAATGTTCTTAAATGTTACAGTTTATCCCTGTAAAAATGAAGCTCTCAACAGGAATTACCCATTACTTTTACAATTTAATGCTGTAATTCTAACCTCATTGTACTGTTTATTGCATTACAGGTTTTCTCTGTCTACGTTACAGCAGTCTGTAAATTTTACAAAGAAATTAGATTCTTTTCACATAATTTTACTTTAAAAATAACAACTTTGTTTTGTTATATATTTTGCAAAATATAACAGTCAAATAAACAGGGCTTCTTTGTTTTTCTGTTTACATTTTTATGATGTCATGATTTTACAGTACTTTGCTGTCAATTTTACAGACATTTTTTACAGTGTAGGCTAAATTTGATCTTGCAGGTGATCATGATAATAAGTTAATTGCTACATGGTAAATGCACTATTGTCAGCTGTATAGCAGCTTAAATGTTTTTAAATGAAAACTTATGTCAGGAGCGGCTAAAATTATTTTTAGGACAATCTTACCTCTGTTATCAGCAAGCAATTTTAACATAAAATACAACAGAGTCAAAAACAAACAAAACCTTTTGTCTTTACATCACTACATCACATCACTCAGGCTGGCAAAACTTGAACAGGTGCAGTTTGTGCTATTGCCCAACTGCATCACAAAAGTGCATTTATTTTGCAAAGAAACGGTACAGCATCTATTTGTCTTCTATATACACGCTATGGTTCTTCCCTGTCCCATTCAGGATCAGGTCCACAGATTGCAATATTGTATATATCATTTCTCTGTTGTGTTGCACCCTGTCTCTTTTCTCTTCTGTCCTCCAACTCGTGACCCAGATATCGATCTCAGCCTGCAACCTTAAAGGATGTCTCAGTACCTAAAATGCATCTCAAGGAGATAGCAGCAAGGACAGAGGAGGTTTACTGGAGGAGCTATGAATGAGGATGTACAGGTCTATCCTGTAAGACAACCATGATGTATAAAATATGCTGGAATATACAAACCATTGGGGGGTAGGAGTAAACCAGTGTGACATCCATGAGGCAATAAAAGTCATAAACACTGTTCATGCTCATCTAACAAAGATAATAAAATACAGTGTTAGGCTATGACCTCAACAGTGAATGAACAGATGATGCAGCTGTGCCGCATGGTGTATTTAATGGACGTTACTTTAAATTGACAGGTCTGAAATCAAGATGTCTCATTTCGTTAAATACCTTTAAAGGTGCAGTGAGAAAAATTGAGGAAAGCAATGTTTCCATTTGCAGCCAGGACTCACAGTGCTGTGAGAAAATTGTAAATAACATTCTGATTGCATGATGGTGAACCTGGGGCCATGCTTCCAGACAGTTTGAGTACATGCTCATTAAATAACGCAATTTTATGAAAACACCTTCTGAAACTGCCTACTGCAGGAGAGTGGAGGCATCCTCAGTGACGCAGAAGACTTTTTACAACAGTTTTTACAGGCTGCATATTGCAAAATCAATATAGCAGCTCTCTAAAATGAACAAAAACATGATGTATATAAAATTTAGCTTCACTACAAGGTGGGTGAGGAATACCAAGAATGACTCACTACTTTTGTTTATTAACCATTTTTGATGAAGACTTGCTGTTGCTGTTTGTCCAGAGGTTTGAGTCTACACGTGACTGATGATCAGATAATGTCAGGAGACACTTTCCCACTCTCCTGTTTTCTGACCCCTTGAACTCATCACCCTTGTAAACTCTGTTACGAGGCTCTAGCACCTACATACAAATCCACACCTTTCCTCTTGATTACAATTGCATTTTACATACTTTCCCTTTCCTAAGTTTTGACCATCCTTATAAAATGTGCCACTCTTTTAGCCCACCATATGTATACCAATGAATCACCTCACTGCAGCAAACTTTGGATGAGGACTTTGAGTGATTTCGTCAACACACCACCCAAGAATATTTCATAGACGCATGTAATAGTTTCACCTCAGCAGCAGACAGTTCTCTCAGGATTATCAAGCGTCTTCTGCCTCCTGAAAGATTTATGCATCACTGGTTCTTCTGCTCCGTTTCTAACACTTGAAAGCTCACAAGACATTCCAATGTTTCGTGTGCCATGGCTGTAATCAAATCAAAGTCTCTCTGTCCCCAAATCAACGAATAATAGTTAATAATGAGGTGTCTGATGTTCTGCAGACTCATGGGTTTGGTGTGTATAAGTAAAAGGTCAATGTAAACATTTAACTCTACATAGGATGTGTGTTTTTTGCCCTTTGTTCTTTCTGACATGTACCATATATCCTGTCTTTGTTTCTTGAAAACAACTCCCCCTATATAAGCCAGTAGGAAAGGTTACTTGGTATGCTGATTCTATCCGGCTGTGAATCCCACCCAGGCAGACCATGTTGCCTGCAGATGCTGTGCTTGTTTTAATAAACCTTTTTATATATAAATAAGACAGTATTGGCGGAGAACTTCTTCATCATCACTACACAATTAACCACAATAACCATAAAATAACTGACACAACTGATTTTTTCAATCTGTGCACACATCCACAATCTGTCCACAGTCTTTGTATGCAGACGGTGTGCTTTCACTCATCAGCTGTCCATCTGCTCTTCGCATCGCTGATGTTTTCAATCTTCTATCTGTTGTCGGGTTCTCTGGGTTGGTTTGTGTTTGTACATTTGTTAATCTGTAGCTGCAAAATAGAAATTGAATTTCTGGAGAAGAGCTTAGTCATTGGTACAGTTGTTCAATGACTGTCAGATCCAGTCACAACCTAATCTGTTGTGACGCTGAGTTCTGAATACGGCATGTACTTACTTGAAATGCAGTCCTTTGTCAGACTTGGTATTTTCTCACACTAGTTGGCCAAAACAAAGTGATTTCTAGCAGAATTCCAGAGAACTAGGGGACTGAAAGACGACTCTGTACAGTACGTTAACACGGCCACAGGAGAATGAAATGTGTCCCTCTGGAATATTTGCAGCTTTGATCAGGGCTGAAGTCAAAAATACAGTTTTATAGCAGTTACTGTCAGCTTTTTATAGAAGTAATAATGCTAATAAATCAATGATCAAATGTTTTCAGGGGTTTTTTCTGAGATTTCTGTGACTGTTTTTGTGAAGCAATCAGAGACAGAACATCTTTTAATTATCACAGATTTTAGCAACACAGTGATTGATGTCTACATACTCTAGTATTTGATCTAATCTCTTTATACCATGTTTAACTTAAGGAGTGGAAAAAATACAAACATTTACTATACATTTTTGTTTTCTCCTAATCAAACAAGTGAGAATAAAACATTCCCAGAACACTGAAAACATGAGGAGTTAATTCATACAAAGCTCATAAATGCCAGTGGATTGGTGGTGATAGTCTATTGTGAGTAGGAAGACATAACACACTGCAGCAACTCACCAGGGAGTCTTGAGCAGAGCAGCAGTGACGATGTCGAATGGGGTTGTGTCGAGTTGATTCTGAGAGGCTGAACTGTTGTTTTGGGCACTTTGCCACCTGCCTTCAGTCCATCAAATAAACTTTAACTGCCTTCACTGAGAGAATAGAGTGACTGTTATCACCAGCTGCCTGGCAGGAGGATGTGCTGCTGCATGGGCTATAACGAATCCAGTCCTGTGGCCTCAGGTGACTCAGACCTTTGTTTTCCCTATTTGTCAGTTCAAACAAAATTCACATTTTTACATTTATATTTACATAACATAGAACACTTGGTTAAAGGTAGGAATGTAAGTAAGGTCTTTATGGCAGTTATGCGAGTTCATTGCACTGCAACTTAAGAAAACACATGCAAATCGTTGAAACATGAAAAAGCTAAGAAAGCATCTTCATCAGTCTGAGTTTTATTGTATAGGTTGTCAAAGGTAACTATTACCGTTATATTCAGCTGTAACATAAAGTTAGTATAATGTTTTATAATTATTGTGTGTATTTCATCAGACTGATTGTATTGTCATCCTACTATTAGGCAAAAGGCTGAGACTGAGGCCTTGTCCACACGTAGCTGGGTATCTCACAAAACGAAGATATTTTTCTACGATTTGGCCTGTCATTCACACGAAAATGCAGATTTACAGCATTAAAAACGATTCTTTTAAATACCTCCGACCAAAGTGAAGATTTGCAAATTCTACATGTATGTGTCTGCATGTGAACAACAATAACCAGAGTTTTGCGTTTTGAAACGTCACTGCCTGCGACAAAATATGTTCTTACGTCACATATGCGACCTGTGTTTACATTAGGAAACAGCATGTAATGTGCTTAAAAACGCACTTATGCGGTTAGGTGTGGATGAAAATGACAAAATAGTTTCCAGCTGACCCAAATGATTGAATGGCTCCAGGAGAAGCCAAATTTTTAATTATTGGCGCTTAAAAATTAAAGAAAATGTATAAACATTTTCTGATAAGGTTTTCTAGTTAAGACATTTTTTGAGGGTGATAAAAACTCCAATACACAGGTCTGAAAGCATATGGATTTTTAAAAATATTTTACAGATTTACAGTAAATTCTGAGTCTTTTCCTAAATGTTCTTTTCCAAACAAGTACATGTTTAGGAAACCAAGATGTGGTAAACTTAGGTTTTCTTTTAAAATATTGAGGAAGTCATTAATTATTTGTCATGCTTTTCTGTGATACTGAATATTTCTACCATTATACTGTATATGTCTCATCTTTCATTAAAACTCTGTCTTTAGGGTTGAAACTCTGCAGCAAGTCGTACACCAAATGTATTTTTTCACAGCTATTTTACTGACTAAATTGTAAAGAAACAAGTGGAAGCAAAATGATTATCATAATGTGCAATTTAAACTCACACCTGCATCATATCTAGAAAAAAACTAAACAAAAACTCAATACATTAAATATCTGTTGTCAGTTTGCAGGCAATCAACTGGGAAAACCCACATTTCCAACCATCCGATCAGTTTTTAAGGGAATAAATAACACTGTTTCATTTAATATGATGCTATTCTATTAAGGATGTTTGATTACATCTGTTCATTACATCAACATCCATAATGAATGTGATTAGAATGGAATTTGTGTAGCTAATACAAACATATATAATACGTAAAATTAACATTCAAATATGAAGCATATATAATAAAAATGAGACATGCCGGAACACTAGACATGGATCACACTCAACATTCTGTTGATTGAAATTTTACACTTTCGTCTTCAAATGGAAGTTGGTGGCCTCAGGAGGTTTGATATTCAACGTAGGAAAAACCAGTTAGCTCAGGCACATTCTCAAGATGAGGAAGGAACAGTCTATTAAAGGTTTCATGACGACAGAAGTGACAGAAATTGTGATTCAGTGCTTAGTGGACACACTGACGAGTTAAAGACTTCACGAGAGGACGAAGTTGTGAAAGATTACAGGAAAAAGAAGCTGGGGCGTGGTATAGAAGTGATTGCAACACTTCCAAAGAGAGCGGCCAGCTTCCTCAAAATTCTACAGAAGAGATTATTTATGTGAATTTGGCACAAAGTAATGATTGAGCAAACGTCTGTCTGAGGTTTGTACCCAACTGATGATGCAAGAAAATCAGGTGTACATTAAAACCCTGCAGACATACTAAGCTGTATAATGTGAACACCTGTAAATCGATACTTTCATTATTACGCCAGACAGTGATCTAAACTGGTCACTATGCAACAATATGAAACTCAGCTTTGGTCTAGACTAGTAGCGACAAGCTGAGCAGAGAGATAAAGGAGAAAATGAAGGCATCATCCTCCAGAACATTTCAATTTTGAACAGAAAATTGCTTTGAGGGCACAGAATTAGCTTTTACTTCAATTTTTTTGCCAATTTTTCTGCTAATACCTACAAGGATTTCATCACACGTCTTGCCGAATTAATTTTTAGTTCTCCGACATTTCTAAGATTGAACATATGGTTTCAGAGTGACTCCAGGCTTGCCATTATTGCAATGATAATGTTAAAACAATGTGATAAGGCGAATGGGGTCATCTCACTGGTAGCAGTCTATCAAGTTGTTAGCTACACTTCTACTTTGCCCCACAAGTGTAAAGGGGCTCTGGGGCAATGTTTTGCTCTCAATGCTCTACCAACTACCATTTGCTGGTCTTTGTGGGTACATGTGTCCTGTAGTACCCAAACGATACAAACATCTGAAAACAACTAGCAATTTGATCCCATGTTGACCTTTTGTCAACTGGTTTGCGATAATTTGATTAACTGCAACTTATTAGGTGTGTGTCTCATGTAAATATGAAATAATAATGTGTTAAACCTTGAGTTTGACATAGGATGCCTGTAGGGCAGTAGTTGATAAATTAGCAGTACATATTCCCTGACAAATGTGAAATTAATCAAGTTAAATCAAAATGCAAGGTCTTTGTGGGGATCCTGGATAGTTTGGATAGTATTCCATTATGGACTGAGACACTTGAATTGGGTTTTTGTTTTATTTCGGTCTAATTTGTTGCACTGAAATTACTCTGAACTAAAAACTCCAACAAGTGATTCATTGCTTGAAATGTTATCTCTTAAGTAATCTCAAGAAATAAGGCTCCAACTAAGATGAGATTGGCCGAGCAGCAGGGAGGGCAATTTCCTTTATTCCGCCTTCAGCTCATGCTGTTTTTCATACTGCAGGTCAGCAAATGAAGTACTGCTAATATGAGGCTCATCCCAGCAGTAAAGTGAACAATTCCCCCCATTTAGGCCTGGAGAGAGTTGATGAGAAGCTGCACGTTCTCTCCCTAAATTATCACGCCTCAACAGCCGCCGCACAGATTCAACACAATGGAGCTTTACTGCGAGCGAGGAGGCATTCAGTGGGGCTGTAGGAGCTCTTTTCCTGAAAAGAGACGAGAAATGTCTGGTTTAGGAAATAAACTTTTGTTGTGATTTCAGGCCCTTTGGCTTAAAGAATAAAACAGATTTGAACATTAAAGTGACGTTAGTTCCTTTGAACTCACTTCAGTTCACATATACACTGATCAGCCACAACATAACGACCACTGACAGGTGAAGTGAATAACATTGATCATTTTGGTACTATGTGCTGTTCTGCTGGAAAATCTTGGATTTTGCCATCCATTTTGATGAGACTTAGACAAAAAAAATTAAAAAATAAACATTGTCCCACAACAAACACACTCCCTCAAGCAAATGGAAATCCCAAATGTCACTGGCCTACCCCCACAGGAAAATGAACCCCACCACATGGAAAAACATCAATCAGGAACATGTTGAGGAACATGACAATGGCCCAACATGTTGATTTGACCTCCAAACTTCTTACACCCGATTCTGACCAAGCATCAACTGGATGCAGTGGAACAGGTTGGATTGACAGAGGCCCCACTGCACAACTCGCAGTACCCAAAGGATCCAGTGCCAATATCCTGGTTCCAGACCTTATAGGACACCCTGAGAGATCCTCTTGTCCATGTCCAATGGTTCAGAGCATTTTTGAGCACATAAGGGAGACCAACACAATATTAGGCAGGTGGTCATAGTGTTATGCCTGATTGGTGGAAGCATCAATATATAAGATTCAAAAGCATAATACACAAGAGTAATATGTTAGGATAATACATTAGTAGCATTAATAGCAGTACTCTTCTTTCTAATAAATGAACACTGAGTTTTTATGAGAACTCCTTTTTACTTTTCTTATTTTGATCTGCTACTTGAGACAGTTTTTCTTTCTTTTTTTTTACCTCCATGTAGTGTAAACAAGTTTTTATTCTGACCGACATTTCCACCATGGCTGTATTCTCTATGCAGACACTGAGGATTGTTTGAATGCAAGTAAAAATCCTGAATAGATGAAAGTTTTTATGAACTTACTGAACGTGCAGCTTAGCCTTCAGTCCAAAGGTGCTGCCCTGCACTCAGCACTTATTAAGCTTGTTATGCCAGTGATAGCTTGTGGGTAGTGGGTAATAAATATTTAGCAGAATGAGCAAAGGTCTCAAATAGCAAAGCTACTTAAAGTCATCTCGGACTATAAAAGACCTTAATTACATACAGAATGACAATTCCATCTCCAAAGACAGTGCCTCACAATTTCTGGTGACTTAAGACCTGCAGCTGTGCTGATAATGGCCCAAGCTTGGAACAGAAACACAAGTCATTTCTGTGAATGAGAGATGGAGCAACTATTACAGAGTCATATGTCACTGCTGCCCCCTCCAGATTTGTGTTTTTGTGCCTGTACCTGTTGGATCAGTGGTGTGAACACAGATGGGAACTGACAGCTAAAGAGGGCCATTGTGAAATAATAGGTAGGTAGGTTTCTTTAGGAAGGTAAAGATCGCAGCAAGCACAAGAGGCTATGAGCCCAAGAGAAGATTAAATCAACCGAAGAGGTTCCCTCCTATTTGTTATCCATGCAGTAATGCACTCTTCTAATAAAATCAAACCTTGTGTGCCAGCAAATGAAGAATTATTCCTGGCACAGTAAGAGCATTTGTCATACTTCTGTTTAAAGTGATTACAGAAGGTCAGCACTCTATGAATAACATAAAAACCACAAACGTGTATCATAAATATTAAGTTGCTCCAGCTGAGATAAGATCTTTGAAGTCTGGAGGAATATTGACTGAGTGAAGTAAGTCTGGACTCTCCGTCAAATTGCATGCGTGCTCGCATGCACGCACACACGCACACACACACACACACACACACACACACACACACACACACACACACACACACACACACCCACACACACACACACACACACACACAATAATCCACTGAACAGGATTGGGATGTGTGTAATAATCAGAGTGAACAAAACACAATGTTTATGCTTTTACAGGAAGATAAAGGGCTAAACATGACAACATGCAGAGTTTGCATCATCATTCCAATTAAAGCCAGTCTGCTTGACAAATAAACCTCAGTAACGCAGAAGAAATCTATTGCGATAGAAACCACTGATACATACCACCCAGAAACTAACAGGAAGAGCCAGAGCCCTCGATAATGGAAAACTTGAATCTGATCTTCAGCAATTATTCAGTTTTCTTTCTAAATATCACATAAGCCTGATTACACTAATAAAACATGATAATCCCAAACTACAGTATTCATTATTTCACTACTTTCAGATATGCCTTTGTCCATTATCAACCAAACAACATGCTTCAAGTGTATAAAAGAACCCATGAACTCCTCAAAAAGTCATTCAGCGTTTCTCATCACACCCTTCCATAATTTGTGCCACAGTTATAACTGTCATTTGTTAAATTATTGTGCATTCAGCGGTAATAAAGTGGCAATGAAGTGTAACAACATCCCCATCTCTCACAGGGAGGATGCTCATCACATGCTGCTGTCACTGACCTATGAAATAACCTAAATTGAATAATGCAGGGAAATGAAGACACTGAGTATTTCTTGGATTTTTTGTATTTTCACTCGCAAAAAAGCAAACATCATAGTTGGAAAGTCATTTCAAGGGTTGAATATCTCCAGAAATATAACTCTCATAGCCATGCAATACAAAAATCTCGGGTCTTAAACCATTAAATTCTTAAAATTCAGCTGTTATAATTTACAGAGTTCAGTTTTGGGGTCCCAAAAATCAAATAAATAAATGGGAAAGCACATCTTTCCTGAATTCTGTCTGAACTGACTGACCCTGTCGTTAAATTAGAGAGTTATGCTGTTTGTTTTGCTGGGGCTAATTGGGCTGTCTCAGGTTATTATACACTTCTGAGTCACACCACAAATCAGACAGTAGAATAGATGTAAGACTGTGCAGCATAAGGAAAATAATGCACATTGCAGTACAAAAGTTAGAAAATATTTTCTGATCGAAAAAGTAAGAGAATTGTGTTTCAACTGCACATCAATCCTCGTAAAACAAGGGCCATACATACACCAGTCAGCCACAACATCATGACCACTGACAGGTGAAGTGAATAACATTGATCATATTGGTACTATGTGCTGTTCTGCTGGAAAACCTTGGATTTTGACATCTGTGTTGATGAGACTTAGACACCAAATAAACATTGTCCCAGAACAAGTAAACTCCCTCATGCAAATAATAATCCCAAATGTCACTGACCTACCCCTGCAGGAAAATGCACCCCACCACATGGAAAAAACATCAAACAGTCAGGAACTTGTTGAGGAACATGACAATGGCCCAACATGTTGATTTGACCTCCAAACTTCTACACCCCATTCTGATCAAGCATCAACAGGATGCAGTGGAACAAGTTTGATTGACAGAGGCTCTACTTCACAAGCCAGAGTACCCAAAGAATCCAGTTCCAACATCATGGACAAGAGGACGCCGTGAGAGGTTCTCTTTTCCATGCTCAATGGTTCGGATCATTTTTAAGCACATAAGGGGGACCAACACAATATTAGGCAGGTGGTCATAATGTTATGCCTGATCGGTGTATGCGACTAATACAAACATGGGCTTATCATATGTGAGCTTCCTTTTAAACAATATATGACAAATGGTGGTGCCTCTGCTGAGGAGAAAATGGACTGAGAAGTGGTTTACAGTGAACTCATGTCAGACATATTTAGCATTTTTTTCAGACAACTTCTTCCTTTTGTGTGTGAACGTGTGAAAACTGCACATTCATATATGCAGACCAGAGGCTCTTCTTCATTATTTCCTCCTTTTTCTTTACAGCTCAGGTATGACTTGTATCGACTATCAGCAAAGAGGTTTGTAACCACCAGCAAACTGGATATAGCAGCAACTTTGGCTCAGAGTGAACAACTCTGGTGGTTTCATCCAGATGGGAGGAACTGAGGAGCTGCAGACAAATGAGTGATTGAGAGCAGAGACAGACATTCATCATTCTCAGGGGAAGGACCTTTGGTGTATTCAAGGTGAGAGATAGAAGCTTTGACACAGATCATTTATCTGTTAACAGGTTGAGAAAGTGTTGATCAGTTGATTTGTGTTTGCATGTGTGCATGCTTCATGTGTGTATGCAAACACCTGCTTCTATGCAGCATGTTTATGCTTCTCATTTGCACTGATGTAGATGTGGTTTTTTTGGAGCATCTGTCCTGCAGCCGGGCCCAGCTGTTTCCCACTGATACCATGCTGATGTTGGCCAGGGCTGCTTTCATTGTCTCTCTCCGACACAAAGCAGGTGACCATCTGTCTTCATCTCGTTTTTTTCTGTGCATCCTTTCCAGAGGGTCGCAGACTTTTTTTTTCTCTCTTCATTTCAGACAGTTACAGTCTACCTGGAACAGCAGGGATATAGTGGTGGGTAGCCAATATTCTCATTTATA